>ML822328.1:70295-85076 GCA_009831015.1 Picea engelmannii
CCCATAGTACATGGTCATGGTGTAGAACAAAATCCTCATGTTAATCACCATATATGACCAACTTTGGTCAACTAGTAATATATGGGTTGAGATATGTGCCACTACGAGAGATTTGGAATAGAGCCACATAAATGTCTTGTAGGATTAAATAAAAACACACATGGTCTATGTGAGAAATTTATGTTTGATACACCTCCACCAATACCTTTTAGAAAACCAAATCCACTATATTCTAAGTTTAAACTCATTGTTCCTTATGTATATGATATATTTATTTGTGTGTTTTAGACCTTGCATACTCATTATGATGTCCCCATATATTTTGCACAACAACTCTATTGTGAGTTTTTTTTGCATATGAAACCTAGGCATACCATTCTCCTTTATAATTGTTTTTCGTCAAATCATACTTATGATCATCCTAATGCTTCAATAGGCGATCATTATGTTCCCCCCCTCAAAGACTCGTTCCCGCACCTAGTAGAAAAATTTCCGCTATAAATTATTAAGCTAACCTTTCTCAAGTTTCCTATGTGGCTAGGTGTAACCTAGATGATATAATAGACGTTGGTTTGGATAGGGTAAATTTGGGGATCACTATGACTCATAGGTCTCCACTCATGCCAACGAAACTAGCTATCCCTTTCTATCTATATTTGAGCCATGTCATATATTGATCTAGCTACCTATTTGTTGCAATGTTAAGATGCATATTTTGCACTTTATTGAAAATCATCTTTGATGGGCATGGGAAAGGTAATATTAGAAATATTGAGGAATGTTTACATTTAATATAGTAGATCAAATCATTTTTAACACGGTTCAATGCTTGATTATAGTTGGGATTTTTTTAAACTAGTATTTTTACTTATTGCACTAAATTTTTTTTTTATGTATTAAAATTTGTCAATAATGTTGTGTGTTTAGAGTGTGAAAAATGGTAAGGGTTCTTGTACCACATCATGTGTTCCATGAGGTTGTTGATATTCAAGTTTTCAAACAAGTATAATTGTTTTATAAGCATTGATGTTATTTCAATATTATAAGTTTTTTAGTGTTATTATTTAACTAATCATAATCAAGTTAACTTAGTTGGAATTTGTATTATTTGTTAATAATGGTGATTGACACATACCTATCAATTTGATCATTAGTTCACAATAGAAATGGTTGATCAATTTTCTAGAAACCAATGATATTATTGTGAGATTATGTGACTCCACAATATAACTTTGATGTCATGTAGTACATTATCATCAACTCTTAGGAATTCATTAGAAATGTGATAGTATACCTCACTCCCAATGAAGGATCTAATTTTGAGGCTAAGGAATCATTCGAAACATCTATTTCCTATGGCCAATCATTGTCTTCCTCCCTCCCTAGAGTTATCCTCCTCACATAATAGGCTATGTGTAAGACCCTCACCCAAAGAGGTGTGGGTATCCTTTGTGGCATGAAGGATCTAATTTTGAGGCTAAGGAATCATTCTAAGCATCTATTTCCTATGGCCAATCATTGGCTTCCTCCCTCCCTAGATTTATCCTCCTCACATAATAGGCTATGTGTAAGACCCTCACCCAAAGAGGTGTGGGCTGCCTTTGTGGCACCATCATGGGTGGATAGTTTGGTTGACCATGATGCCTTAGCATAGATGAAAGTAATATATTTTGGGGTTTTCTTGGAAAGGAAACTTCAAACAAACATCTTGGTTGATTGGAAATATAGTGTGGATAGGTTGTGGAGACTTGGGAACCCTTGTGAATATAAAAGGCACTCCACAAACAGACTGCAAAAACATGGGCACCCTTGACAGATTGGGCATGTTAAAGATGAATCAATTTGGATGCGCCAAGAAGTGGGCTAGACTTGGCTAGAGACTTGAGGAGTTAGAGTGTCAAGACTTATATATATTGGCTGAGTGGGAATTCCACACTTGGGAGTACATATGGGTGGTTGAAGTTCCTTTGGGAATAGTTTTCCACATATCATGGTCGCAAAATGTAATTGTTGGTTGCACTCCCTTGGAAACACATTCCTCTTGGAATATTGAGATGGGAGGTGAATCAGTATGAGCACAGTTAGTACTTTTAATCACAATATAAAACCTCCAATAATGTTCAATGGTTTATCATTAGCATTCAATATATCATAAACACCATAATTCAACGCATAAACATCACATAAACACAATACACCATAATTTTATGTGGAAACCTAATTCGGGAAAAAACAACTAAATGATTTTCTTATTTATCGAAGACTACATTCATTGGAAGCACCAACTTTCTGTTTCTTCAACTATAGTTGGAAGGAGGCTCCAACCCTCTATTTATAGGCTTCAACCTGAAGGAAGCTGCAAGTCCCTAATTTATAGAATTCAACCTGAAGGAATCTCCAACTCCCTAATTTATCGGCTCCAATAGGAAGGAACCACCCTAAAATGTAAATGTAGACCAATCTATCACTACATATGTCACTATAATTGATAACTTGTTGTTGTTTCTAATATATATGTTGTTGTTATTGATTTCAATATCTCATCAAGACTACAACCACAGATACCTCATACCAAGATCCAAAAGAGAGTTCTCCAAATCAAATACTTATGAATCACTATGACATATCTGTTCCTGATTTCTTCAAAATACATACCCTAACATACACAAGAATAAATACCTTCAACCTATAGCTAACCTAAGTTTTAGATCTCTGATATTCAACAATTTTCCTTCATAGGTCCACAACCCACACATTTACTACTCCCGAATGTCCACATTGTTTCTCATTGCAGCTCACAGATGTCCATGTTTTTCCTCCTAAAACTTGCATATTTACACAAGGAATAGGGATCTATAATTTTTGCTCCATACGCTTGGCTCTTGCAAACATCTACCCTCACTGGACATCGCTAACTTCGACATATTAGTTTTATATCTGCTAATTAGTATTCACATAAGTTATATTCAATTGAATCTTTTCTATGTTTTAATGAGCATCCCATGATGACATGCAATTGAAATGCAACTTGTTAACTTTTGTTTATAATTACTTTAACAGGGGCCTTCCTGGGATTGAAAACTCTAAGACATTGTCGAACAGGATTAGCATCCAGGTGAGTTTTAATCTCATGTTTGACAATTCGAGGGTAGATTCCTGACATCTATTCATATGACCAAGAGTATACATCTTGGAATTCCTTGAAGAGTTTGTTGTAGATCAGACTTTCTTCTGACGAACAATTTGCATTGATGTATCCATTTTCAATCTTTCTAGGGATATGAGAGGTATCGATCATGATCGTAGGGGAGATACTCGCCATGTTTCCTTCGACATAAATTTCATGCTTATCATCTCGCTCAACGTAGACCTAAAATTGTCTTTCTCGATTATGGTAAGATCTGGGAGGAAATAAGAGCGATGATGCATATCATCCCAAGGTCTGTCAGAACCAGTCATGGCCTCAATGATAGCTTCATCTGAAGGTAAATTATTATTGAGCAATTCACGTGAACAAGACGATGAAGTGGCCCACACAGGCTCCAGAACATGATCCTCCTCGTCCATATACAAGGTAACAGGATTCAGATCGATGGAAGAGTCAAGAACAGATTGATACACAATCTTTGTTGTCAATAGTGGCATGGCCATTCCAGAATGTAACTAACCTTCACATATTATGGTCATTTTTATCAAGATATTACTTCCCATGTAGTATACCTAGGGAGGTAATATGGGGTACCTAGGGAGGTATCCAATGGGATTGTAGTTATGCGTTATTAATGGAAATCATTTAATAAATGAGAATGTGGTCATTCAATGTAAGGTGGACTATGTCCACTATATTAATAAAGGCTCACTATGGTAGTTGGATGTAATAAATGTGAGAAGGCTCTGTAGAAGGTTCCTAGGAGATAGGGATAGCTATATAAACAAGTGTAGGCAATGTAATGAAACATAATGAATAATATTGTGATTGTACAAGCAAGGATTGCTTAAGGAGTTTTATTCTTCCATAAGGATTAATATATGGTGTTACCCTACCTCAAGGGTTTTCTTTATTTCTTGTGTTCATGTTATGGTGAATGGTTTATGGTTTATTCTTGGTGATTATATTTGTAGATCTATTTAGTTACTTAACAATTGGTATCAGAGCACTTTCCTTGGCCAAAGAAGGGAAGATTTGTTTTCTCTTTTTGCATAATTTTTTCTAGGGAAGAAAAAGAGGGTGGCGCACTTCAGGTTTAGATATGAAGCTTTACGAGTTGAGTTTTGATTAAAAAAAAATTGGGTATTTGAATTCCTCTCAGAAAAATACCCAATTTCAAAAAAAATATCAACCGAAACGGAGTTCGAGAAGTAATGTTGTGAGCATTTTAAATTCAACTGTTTTTCAGGGTTTTTCCGTAAAAAGCCACGATTTTCTGTCGTAACTTATTGTTCTATTTTTTGGGGTTTTTCATAGCAAGATGTATTTTACAAGGAAATTTGATGTCCCTAGTATTGAATCAATCATTAAAGAAATAAATTCAGCATGGGAATATAATTGGTCGCATTGGGTAGATCTCAAATTGCAAGGTGATGCTGCCATTTGGTGGAAATCGCTTGATTATGAGGAGATGATGACACTCTCCAATGGAGAATTTGAAAAAATATTCTTAGAAAAGTGGTATCATAGAGAAAATAAGGATAAAGAGAGAGCCAAGAGTTTATTTTCATGTGAAAAATCTATATTACAGGTTCATGGTTGTATTCATAAAGAAAATATCGTTGTTTCTATTAACCCTAGTTGCATGCATAATTTTATCAATGTTCAGTTGGTTAACAGATTGCAAGTTCCAATAAAGAATATTCAAAGCACACATGTTGAGGGTGAAAACTATTAAAATTTTTAAAGATTTGAAGATTACCATGGATAAATATGTGTTGCATTCATATTTTTATGCTATGGATATGGATGAAGTGGATATTGTTTTGGGATATCCTTGGATAGAATCAGTGGGTACTATTGACCGCCCATTTAGCACCGGTGGTCAACTCATGTGCCATGAAGAGATGCATCGTTAGATGCAGTGCTGTTGAATACTTTTAGTTCTACAGGGCAGTGTTTGGCCCAACACTTATTTTTGTAATTGGAATTTCCGCACCCCTACATGGGTTAATAATGTAATAGGTCTGCATGAGTCATATTTAGGTCAGTTACATTGGGATCGGTTCACTAAGAGAGTTCCATTCATCAAGGGTTTTTTATCCTCAGGATATCAGTGAGTTTTTCAGCCTTAATGATTTCCCTTGAGTTTTTCCCTCACACTTTACATAAGTCCTCCAAAGTGGTGAACGACGTTCTAGTGGGCTTATGTTTTGATAACTATATAGAGAATTCATTGTAAATGAACATGCAAAACATCATAGAAAGTTTCACGGAATTCCATCGAGTCTATGTTAGTTTTTTTTAATTAATTAATTTTTAATTAAATTTCCCTAAGTTTGGAGATTTAATTATTTAATTATTTTTGAGAAATAATTGTAAAAAATGGATCCTTGGACTTTTGATAGGGGTATTTGTACTCAAAAGAAATGGAATAGAACCCCCTACATCCATGGTCCAAGTTTCATCTCATTCGGACAACTTTAGCAATGGGTTAGTCCACCTGGAGTGTCAGTCATTCTAAAACAACAATTTTAATTGCTAAAGTCCAAACATGACAAAATGTAAAATTGTAATAATGAGTTAGATGATGTGAAATGTTGAAATGATGGTTAGAGAGAAACCCCCTAATCATAACCTTAGCCTCCCAACCTTTTTCAGCCTTGTTTAACCCATTTTGTCACCTCCACACTCAAAATTTGCGCCCCCCTAGGGGGATTGACGTTTTTCATTTTTAATTTTATTGTGACTCGAGTGTGGACCCCTCTCCTAATATTTCACTTCATTTATCCTTTTATTCACCCCTAGTGGTGATCCCTTTAACTCCACATCACCCATACTAACATTTGGGTTGATTTTTGACCATGGGGAGCGCTCTCCAAGAGAGTTACGCCCTCCTTTTTGTCTCTCCAATAAAAGTTACGTTTTTTATTTGTGAGAGACTCTTCACCTCACCTTAGCACAGATCCCTCACCTCTCCTTGAGCCTTTGTGTGATCCCAACACTCTACATTCATTCCTCACCTCTCATCACCTTCTCCTCATCCCAAGAGGTCCGCCCTCCAAGAGTGGTGCGGCCTCCCTCAGCTAGAAACTCCACAAATAATTATTAAAAAATTATTTGAGTCTCTTCACATCCCTTGCACAAATCCCACACTTCTTACATGTCATTAGATCTATCTAATTAATTTTTCTATTTTTCTACACCCTAGATCTATTGTGCAAACCCTGGGAAGTGCGTCCTAGCCTAGAGATCTACTTTATTGCTTGGTGGGTGACACTTGGCTTAGATACAAGAGAGGTAGGTTTGCCTCTCCAAGTATAAATGGATCTATTTTCTCTCTCCCAACTCACCATAACTTGAGCTATTGTTATGTTACTTGATTTTCCTCTCTCTCTCTTGTCATTTCATTCATTCTCATTTCATTCTTGCTCTAGGGTTTTGGAGTATTCGTCTCCAAGACTATCTCTCTTTGGTAATAATATTTTGGAAGCTTTGGAGGACAACAAGAAGGGTAATGCATGTGCTTTTTATTCTTATGCATGGGAGCTAATATTGTTTAATTTTCTTTCTTGTTTCTTGCAACACTAGATCTTAGATAAAGTGTTATCTAAGTAGGCTTGTTAGTGTGTATGCCTATTGGTCTATAGATCTTGATGTATGATTTAAATTGAAGTGTCATTTATTATCATTGCATCAACATATTATCTTGTGTATGCTTGGATTTGAAAGGGTATTGCAGGTTCACCTCTAAAGTTTCATTGGGAACTCCTTCTAGAAGGGAAGGGTGACTTGAATCTTTTTCACACTCCAACTATCTAGATCTATTACTTTTTTCTTAAGATTGTTGTACATACATCTCATTTTCAGCTAGCATATCATTGTTTAGATAGGTCAAAATCATATAAAATATATATCTTTCACTTGTGGAAAGTTCTTGCCCCAAAAAGGAAAGGGTTTCCTTAACATTATTTGGTTGTGTGTAGCCATCCTAGCAAGAAAATATTTTTGTTTTTACAGGTATATCAGATATGATTAGAGGCTTTTGGCTGCCCCAAAGAGACACACACAACACTACAATACCCCTTGGGGAGTTTGGTAGCTATCTCTAACCCTCT
Organism: Picea engelmannii; assembly: GCA_009831015.1. NCBI lineage: Eukaryota > Viridiplantae > Streptophyta > Pinopsida > Pinales > Pinaceae > Picea > Picea engelmannii. Next base: position 77,562 of record ML822328.1, read on the forward strand.
CTTGTCTTTTTCTAGCCTAGAAGTGCACTTTTTCTTCTTATTTGTTTGATTGTTCAAGCTTGAAGTGTAAGAGGGGAAGTGGTACAGCCTCCCCTCTTCTTTAAGCTTGTGGGTAGGTAGGACATGGGTAGATCTAGCTTTTTCCCTTTATTCTTTTGAGTTTTATTCTAGCTTCGCCACAAGGTTTAGAAGGTAAGGGTACCTTCTCAACCTTGTCGTGGGTATTTGCTTGATTGTTTATAGATTAGCTTGTAGATTAGTTTACTTTTCCTTTGTTTCTTCCTTCATTTGTTTTCCCTAATAACTAATATCTAAAGAACACTTAATCTAACTAAGCCAAGATAATTTAATAACCTACCTAGTTGGGAGAGGAACACCCCAAAGAGGTAAGGCTAGTGTGTTAATGCTTTATTTCACATGTGACGTGGTTGATCTAATGGTTTAATGTTCTTAATTCCTATGTTATAGATCTAATCTCATCATCTTAAGCCCATTGGGCAACACACTTAAGTTTTTCTATTTGGATCTTGCTTAGTTCATTTATTTTCAAGCTCTTAATCTCTCTCTTAAGCACACATTTTACTATTCATGCTTCATACATATAAAAGTTCTTAACACATAAGTGATTAGTTCATTGCTCACATCTATCGGTAGCCACGTCTTGGGCTTGAAATTTTTTGAATGGTTAAGTAGGCAAACACACCTAATAATTTTCTTACTCATCTCTTAAAGCAAGTTGTTCTTGCCATTTATCTATTGTCTCTAATCAAACTTCAATTGATGTGCATGTGATAATCTTTATTTCTTTCAGCTATCTCTATTATTTTTCTTTACCTGTGTTGATTCACTCATTGATTTAAGATTAAGCAACACACTTTTTGAGCAAGTAACACTTTCGGCCATCTCATTAATTTGCACTTAAAAGGTACTTTAAAATCTTCTAAACACTCTTTAAATCACCTAAAAGTCTACCTAATTGTTATATATACTTAATAGACTATTTTAGGGTACCTTAGACCACCATATCCACCATCTAAAACGACTTTGAGGAAAACAACGGAGGGTAGTGGCAGGGGATTGCCCCGTGGTGCTCCAGGTGCGTGTCATCTCTAGGAAGTACTCTTACTGTCAGGGCTGATTGGTTCTGCTAGGGTTGGCCTTGTTGCCATACTATCTTGAGCATCCAACATTTATTTGGCAACAGGAGGAGGAGGCTTTGCTGAAAGATAATAAAATTTGTAAATCTTTAACAAAATCCTAACTATTAAACCCTTGGCCAAATCTACTAGAATACTTGGGGGGCTTAATAATCAAGAGTGTATCTTATCTTCAATATCTTCATAATAATTGTGCTGAACTCTTCTTTGTAATCTTATTGATGAAGTAATGTATTGATGATAATCTTGTGCAAATGATGATGTAATTTGATGCTTTGATCTTCTATATCCTGCACATATTGAACAAATACTTGGTTAGATTGTTGTTGTAATCTATCATTCTTTAAGTTGTAAATATTGTAAGTAAATATACATGGTTTCTTTTATTGAGTTATTCTTTTGTAAAACTGTTTATAACTTGTAAATATTTTGTAAATAAACACCCTTTAATATAGTTGACCCCTTGCCCAATTTCTAGGCACTAGTCTTAGTTAACCTATGGAAAAGGTTTTCTTCTCATGCTAACCCTTGCATATTGCATGGTTGCCTTAGCAACTTAGGATTGTTATCCCCTCTAACCTTAAACAATTAAAATTAACTCCTAGAACCTAATTCTAACACACTTAGTAACTAAGGTCTACCTCCCTTTGGCTTCCCTAGGAGTAAGCCTAAAGGGAAGAGGTTCTGGTCAAAGTGACAACGTGGGTTGTGAACCTAGGCATTGTTCCTCCAAGGACACACTAAGTGAGCCAGAATTAGCTCACGTTTGCAAGTGTATATACAGATGACAATATCTTTGACGCCGTTGTCGGGGATAAGTCATTTATCCTTGGTCTTAACGACTTAACTTTTTAAGAACTAATAATTATTTGAGCTTTCATTGGTTATCTTTGTGTGATTCTTTTCCAACTGGCGACTCCATTGAACAAATCTATCAAGTATACTGCAAGGAGAAGTCCTTGTGGGCTACTTGAAATTCTTGTAGAAGAAGCACTCACTGATATCCAATTCTTGTTCCAAACTTAACAAATTAACTTTTTTTTTTCTTCTTGTTTTTGCCTAGTTTGATGCTCTTGTTTGTCTGAAATAAACTTGGTCATCTGAAAACTCCACTTTAAAATAATTTGAAAAGGTATTTTGCAAGAAGGAATTCCTGGCTTGTTTTGCTTCATCCTTAAACTTGGAAGAGTTTGTGGGTGAAGTTAGCTTGTCCTTCTTCTTGTTGGATCCTTGGTAATCTTGGGTCCGAGTGCTTTTCTTTAGACCTTTGTTTAAATGATCTAGTTATAAATTGATGATTTTTATGATCTTATTGATTTTTCGGGAATCGTTGGCTACCCTCATGATAGATCTTCAGAAGCCTTTGAAAACACTCCTGCTATGGTGATCATGATGATGCTAGTACTCACATCAGGGCCTTCACTAAATATTGATGAATGGTGTGATCCACCTATTTATGAGGACATTCTAATGAAAATTTTTTCCGTAACCCTTGATATAGATAAACTTTTTAATTGGTTTCATGATTCACCTGATGGGAGATTCGAGACCATACAGGACTTGTTGCATGCATTTTTGGAAAGGTTTGGGCATGATCGGAGTGTATTTTACGATGAATTGGTTGATGATTTTATGGAAACATGGAAGAGCAAAAATATTCTATCTTTTGAAACAACTAGTTCAGACAATGAGGTTGATACTCCACCAGATCACATTAAGGAATTTAAAGAAATAATTCAGAACGTGCAGCTTTCCCAGGATGAATAATGTGAAGCCATTAATGAACAAATTACGACCATAGAAGATCAATTGGAGGTCATAAAAGATGATCTTACATAAACTTGTATTGAATATACAGACCCCCTTGAACTTGAGCTTGACAAAGAAAAAGATGAGGAAGTTCATGGGGAAATTCCAGATGAATCCATGGATGAGACAGTCATTTATTTTGAGGAGGTAAAGAAACTTGAGTTGGAAAATGTTGAATATCTAGATGATTCAAGTCCCCACCCTCCTCCCGAGGAACCAAATTTTTTTAAGGGTAACTTTGAAAATCTTGAAGAAAACAATATGATGGTTCCTATGGTATGTTCTTTTCCAACTTCCCAACCAGAAGATGAGTTAATGCAGAATTATGTGGAAATGGAAGGCAAATTTACTTTGACGATGTCATATCATTATAATTATTCGTTGGTCTCCCACATTGACAGTCATGAGTAGCAAAGTATTCAAAATTTACACGACTTGTCATATTCCAGTGTTTGGTTGAAAGGAAGAAGGAGCATGGTACTTGGCTAGTTCTCCCTCACAAAAAGTTCCAAGTTGATAAAACTTGGGAAGGGGTCTTCTGTGAGTCATCCTGGACTAGGATGCTTCAGACACTTTTGGCATCATTTCACCCATTGCATGGGTGGTTGTAACGTATCTCTAACCCTTCCTTGTATTTTAATTTTGTATTATTTCAATTTATTATGTCAATATGTACTTAGAAAACAAATTCAGTACCATAGATTTCATTTGTTGTAAAATTATTAATGTTGTACTTTAGTTATTTCATTATGTAAATGTTGTATAGAATTCATTGATTTAATCATGTATAAATGTATTCTAATGTTGGTTATTGGTGTGCACTACAGTGAGCACTCTATTTTGTAGGTGCTGGATTCTTGTATGCTCTCCATCTCGAAGTGAGAAGATCGAACACATGTCCCCATGTGGATTCATATGTTGACCACCCATTTAGCACCAGTGGTAAACTCATGTGCCATGAAGAGATGCATCGTTAGATGCAGTGCTGTTGAAGACTTTTGGTTCTACATGGCAGTGTTTGGCCTAGCACTTATTTTTGTAATTGGAATTTTTGCACCCCTTTGTGGGTTAATAATGTAATAGGTCTACATGAGTCATATCTAGGTCAGTTACCTTGGTATTGGTTCACTAGGAGAGTTCTGTTCATCGAGGGTTTTTTATCCTCAGGATATCAGTGGGTTTTTCAGCCTTATTGATTTCCCTTGAGTTTTTCGCTCACACTTTACATAAGTCCTCCAAAGTGGCGAATGACGTTCTAGTGGGATTATGTTTTGGTAACTATATAGGGAATTCATTGTAAATGACCATGAAAGAAATCATAGAAATTTTCGTGAAATTCCGTCGAGTCTAGGTTAGTTTTTTTTTAATTAATTAATTTTTAATTAAATTTCCCTAAGTTTGGAGGTTTAATTATTTAATTAATTAATTATTTTTTAGCAATAACTGTAAAACCTGGATCCTTGGACTTTTGATAGGGGTATCTGTGCTCAAAAGAAATGGAATAGTACCCCCTACATCCATGGACCAAGTTTCAGCTCAGTCAGACAACTTTAGCCATGTGTTAGTCCACCCGGAGTGTCAGTCAGTCTAAAACAACAATTTTAATTCTTAAAGTCCAAACATGGCAAAATGTAAAATTGTAATAATGAGTTAGATGATGTGAAATGTTGAAATTATGGTTATAGAGATACCCCCTAAGCATAAACTTATCCTACCAACCTTGTTTAACCCCTTTTGTCACCTCTACACTCAAAAGTTGCGCCCCCCTAAGGGGATTGACGTTTTTCATTTTTAATTTTATTGTGACTCGAGTGTGGACCCCTCTCCTAATATTTCACTTCATTTAGCCTTGTCTTCACCCCTAGTGGTGATACCTTTCACTCCACATCACCCATACTAACATTTGGGTTGATTTTTGACCATGGGGAGCGCTCTCCAAGAGAGTTACGCCCTCATTTTTGTCTCTCCAATAAAAGTTACATTTTTTTATTTGTGAGAAAATCTTCACCACACCTTAGCATGGATCCCACACCTATCTTTGATCCTTTTTGTGATCCCAACACTCTACATTCATTCATCACCTCTCATCATCTTGTCCTCATCCCAAGAGGTGTTCCCTCCAAGAGTGGTGCACCCACCCTCATCTAGAAACTCCACAAATAATTATTAAAAAATTATTTGAGTCTCTTCACATCCCTTGCACAAATATCACACTTCCTACATGCCATTAGATCTATCTAATTAATTTTTCTAATTTTCTACACCCTAGAACTATTGTGCAAACCCTAGGAAGTGCGCCCTAGCCTAGAGATCTACTCTATTGCTTGGTGGTGGACACTTGGCTTGGATCCAAGAGAGGGTAGGTTTTCCTTTCCAAGTATAAATGGATCTCTTTTCTCTCTCCCAACTCACCATAACTTGAGCTATTGTTATGCTACTTGATTTTCCTCTCTCTCTCGTCATTTCATTCATTCTCATTTCATTCTTGCTCTAGGGTTTTGGAGTATTCCTCTCCAAGACTATCTCTCTTTGGTAATAATATTTTGGAATATTTGGAGGACAACAAGAAGGGTAATGCGTGTGCTTGCTATTCTTATGCATGGGAGGTAATATTGTTTAATTTTCTTTCTTGTTTCTTGCAACACTAGATCTTAGATAAAGTGTTATCTAAGTAGGCTTGGTAGTGTGTATGTCTATTGGTCTATAGATTTTTATGTATGATTTAAATTGAAGGGTCATTTATTATCATTGCATCAACGTATTATCTTGTGTATGCTTGGATTTGAAAGGGTATTGCAGGTTCACCTCTAAAGTTTCATTGGGAATTCCTTCTAGAAGGGAAGGGTCACTTGAAGCTTTTTCACACTCCAACTATCTAGATCTATTACTTTTCTCTTAATATTGTTGTACATCCATCTCATTTTCAGCTAGCATATCATTGTTTAGATAGGTCAAAATCATATAAAATATATATCTTTCACTTGTGGAAAGTTCTTGCCCCAAAAAGGCAAGGGTTTCCTTAACATTATTTGGTTGTATGTAGCCATCCTAGCAAGAAAAGCTTGTTGTTTTTACAGGTATATCAGATCTGATTAGAGGCTCTTGGCTACCCCAAAGAGACACACCCAACACTACAAGACCCCTTGGGGAGTTTGGTAGCTATCTTTATCACCCTCTTGTCTTTTTCTAGCCTAGAAGTGCAATTTTTATTCTTATTTGTTTGATTGTTCAAGCTTGAAGTGTAAGAGGGGAAGTGGTACAACCTCCCCTCTTCTTTAAGCTTGTGGGTAGGTAGGACATGGGTATATCTAGCTTTTTCCCTTTATTCTTTTGAGTTTTATTCTAGCTTCACCGCAAGATTTAGAAGGTGAGGGCACCTTCTCAACCTTGACGTGGGTATTTTCTTGGTTGTTTGTAGATTAGCTTGTAGATTAGTTTACTTTTCCTTTGTTCATATTTCATTTGTTTTCCCTAATAACTAAGATTTAAAGAACACTTAATCTAACTAAGACAAGATAATTTAATAACCTACCTAGTTGGGAGAGGAACACCCCAAAGAGGTAAGGCTAGTGTGTTAATGCTTTAATTCACATGTGATGTGGTTGATCTAATGGTTTAATGTTCTTAATGCTTATGCTATATATCTAATCTCATCATCTTAGGCCCATTATGCAACACACTTAAGTTTTTCTATTTGGATCTTGCTTAGTTCATTTCTTTTCAAGCTCTTAATCTCTATCTTAAGCACATGTTTTACTATTCATGCTTGATACATCTAAAAGTGTTTAACACATAAGTGATTTATTGGTTCATTGCTCACATCTATTGGTAGCCACGTCTTGGGCTTGAAATTTGTTGAATGGTTAAGTCGGCAAAGAAACCTAATAATTTTCTTTCTCATCTCTTAAGACAACTTGTTCTTGCCATTTATCTATTGTCTCTAATCAAACTTCAATTGATGTGTATGTGATAATATTTATTTCTTTCAGCTATCTCTATTATTTTTCTTTACATGTGTTGATTCACTCATTGATTTAAGCTTAAGAAACACACTTTTTGAGCAAGTAACAGTTTCGGCCATCTCATTAATTTGCACTTAAAAGGTACTTTAAAATATTCTAAGCACTCTTTAAATCACCTAAAAGTCTACCTAATTATTATATATACTTAATATACTATTTTAGGGTACCTTAGATCACCATCTCCACCATCTAAAACGGGTTTGAGGAAAATAACGGAGGGTAGTGGCAGGGGATTGCCCCATGGCGCTCCAGGTGGGTGTCCTCTCCGGGAAGTACTCTTACTGTTAGGGCTGACTGGTTCCGCTAGGGTTGGCTTCGTTGCCATACTATCTTGAGCATCCAACAACTATTTAGCAACAGGAGGAGGAGGCTTTGGTGAAAGATAATAAAATTTGTAAATCTTTAAGAAAAGCCTAACTATTAAACCCTTGGCCAAATCTACTAGAATACTTGGGGGGCTTAATAATCAAGAGTGTAGCTTCTCTTCAATATCTTCATAATAATTGTGCTGAACTCTCCTTTGTAAT
>ML822328.1:85176-96133 GCA_009831015.1 Picea engelmannii
CCTACAAGACATTTATGTGGCTCTATTCCAAATCTCTCGTAGTGGCACATATCTCAACCCATATATTACTAGTTGACCAAAGTTGGTCATATATGGTGATTAACATGAGGATTTTGTTCTACACCATGACCATGTACTATGGGCTACCAAGTGATAGCATGAAATTCATCAATAGGGAAATTTTGAAATTTAGACTACAAGTTTTGATTAAAAAAACAAAGGCTTCTAGCAACTCCTTCCAATGGGAAATCAAAGGTGTGTAGCCAATATAATCTAAGATGAGAGGAGAGTCAAGGAAAGAGGGTAGGCAAATTTTCCTTCAATTGCCTGATGCTCACGAGTGATTAGAACATGTTTTTATCTTAATGAATAAAGGAATATATGTTTAGTGTTGCAATGACAAAAATATTCTCTTCCCTAGAACATTGTTCAGTGTTGCAATAACAAAAATATTATCTTTCCTATTGCAATGACAAAGTGACAAGAGAAAAAAAAAAGATAATTGCAAAGTAAATTTATTAATAAAAAAACAATATTCTACATCAAAGATGTGACCAAAACCATCTCTTAGAACATGTAGAAACAACCTAAATTATAGGGAACATTGCAAAAACTATGAACTAGTATCCATCTTTCCAATGCAAGCATTTTAAGCACTCTAACAATTCTATACTCTATTAGTCATTAGAGAAATTGTCAAACACCTTGTAGCAATGACCAACCACAATTTCTCATTGCATAACTACTTATTGCACAAGCATGCCTTGATTGGACCTGTAGAGAAGATCCCTTCCACGCTGTTAAAACCCTTATTTGGTGTGACTAGAGTGACAATATGACCCATAAAAATAAATATCCTTTGACTCTTCTCTATCCATAGTCAGAGTTATTTAGTGAAGCATATTCATAATATGAACATCTACACCACTATAACTAGTACATTAGCCACAACTACAGCACGATATGGCCCCTAAAAATCTCATTAACAAAATGATAGCCTCCAATCAACTGTGAGGACAGAAACATTATGACACATTTGCAACCATCGATGGACAGTTTAGATCGATTTAAGGAAAACCTAAAAATCTTTTGCACCATATTATTTTATTTCCTGTTAAACTGAAGAAATGAAATGCCTAAAATTTTATTTCTTTGATTTCTGTAATTTCACATAAAACAATGTCTATGTAGACATTTCAAATCGGCAGAGTGGACAGGTATGTCGGCTTCCCAGCCATGTAAATATGCAAGTCTTGTGGTACATGTGCCCACATTGCATTATACGTGCCTCCTCTCCCAAAAGGAATTGGTCTCGGCAAATTGGGCACATTGAATTATCATTATTGATATGTTCTTCTGAAATGAGTACTCGAGGCAACTGCTGCACGACTGCTCTATCTGTCGTTCGGGCATACCGGGCATACTGAAGGTCAAGTGTTCTCATAAGACGAAGAAGACGAACAATTTCTCCTCTCCGTTCTCGCAAATGACGAACAAGATCTTCTAAACATATCAGTTGCTAAAATGAATACAAGAACATATCAGTTGCTAAAATGAATACAAGAACATATCAGTTCCTAAAATGAATACAAGAACATAAGTAAAGACACCAAGATGATACTCAAGATATATAAGACATAAAGAAATCCTTTGTTTCACTCCAATTCACCAAAGAGTCATTGTCTTTACAAAACTTCACACATAAATCTTGGACCAAAGTCAAACTTAGAAATCCCCGATGGAACATACAAAAGGACCTCTGACAGAAAACCAAAACTGAACTCTAAAAGATGGGTCAACTTGCCACATATTTTTTCCCACTCGACTCTGCACAATAGCCTTTATCAGTCATGAAAATTAATTCATAAATAGACGAGTCTACACAGACTATCAAAGATAGATCAACACCTCTAAAGAACAATTGTCTGAATGATTTGATTCATCCCTGAATACTGCTTTCTACAATAAGACCCTTCTATCACAAAAGAGAATTATGTTGTGATGAATATATGAATGAATGAAAACTAAACTATATCAACATAAGCTCAAAGAGAAAACCTTAGCATGCTTTGTGCTTCTATCATCCTCTTGTTCCTCCCCTTAGTTCATGTTTTAACAATTTAGAATTGGTTAGAGTAGTTGAACTAACTTCTTAGTTAAGCTAACATAAGGCTTTAACTAACTTTAGTTAAGGAGGGGAGGGGAAGTAATAGTCATAATAGGGTTATAATTAAATAATAAAAAATAGGTGGGACCTATGAGTGGAGACCTATGAGTCATAGTGATCCCCAAATTTACCCTATCCAAACCAACGTCTATTATATCACCTAGGTTACACCTAGCCAAATAGGAAACTTGAGAAAGGTTAGCTTAATAATTTATAGCGGAAAATTTTCTACTAGGTGTGGGAACGAGTCTTTGAGGGGGGAAATATAATGATCACCTATTGAAGCATTAGGATGATCATAAGTGTGATTTGACGAAAAACAATTATAAGGGAGAATGGTATACTTAGGTTTCATATGTAGAAAAAACTCACAATAGAGTTGTTGTGCAGAATATATGGGGACATCATAAGGAATATGCAAGGTCTAAAACACACAAAGAAATATATCATATACATAAGGCACAATGAGTTTAAACTTAGAATATAGTGGATTTAGTTTTCTAAAAGGTATTGGTGGAGGTGTATCAAACATTAAATTTCTCACATAGACCATGTGTCTTTTTATTTAATCCTACAAGACAATTATGTGGCTCTATTCCAAATCTCTCCTAGTGGCACATATCTCAACCAATATATTACTAGTTGGCCAAAGTTGGTCATATATGGTAATTAACATGAGGATTTTGTTCTACACCATGACCATGTACTATGGATTACCAAGTGATAGCATGAAATTCATCAATAGGGAGATTTTGATAATTAGACTACAAGTTTTGATTTAAAAAAAAAAGGCTTCTAGCAACTCCTTCCAATGGGAAATCAAGGGCTTGTAGCCAATTTAATCTAAGATGAGAGGAGAGTCAAGGAAAGAGGGTAGGTGAATTTCCCTTCAATTGCATGATGCTCACTAGTGACTAGAACATGTTTTTATCTTAATGAATAAAGGAATCATATGTTCAATGTTGCAATGACACAAATATTCTCTTCCCTAGAACATTGTACGAAAATATTCTCCTATTGCAATGACAAAGTGACAAGAGAAAAAAAAAAACATAATTGAAAAGTAAATTTATTAATAAGAAACAGTGTTCTGCATCAAAGGTGTGACCAAAACCATATCTTAAAACATGTGGAGACAACCTAAATTTTAGGGAACATTGCAAAAACTATGAACAAGTATCCATCTTTCCATGTTCTTCTGAAATGAGTACTTGAGGCAACTGCTGCACGGCTGCTCTATCTGCCGGTCGGGCATACCGGGCATACTGAGGGTCAAGTGTTCTCATAAGACGAAGAAGACCAACAATTTCTCCTCTCCGTTATACTGGGTCTCGCGCAAAAAACGGAATCGATGCCACTCGAAGAACCCTAAAATCTAAAAATAGAACAAAAAATGGCTTCGGCTTAACTACTTGCACGCCACTCGAAGAACCCTAAAAACTAAAAATAGAACAAATTATCCTTGAAACTCTCTTCTCCATAAATTACTCTAATGAGACATCCTTCTCAAAAAGCGCGTCTTCATTTTCCACGTCAATTTTGAAAATGAAAAGTTAAATCACATCAAAGAACATGGCTTCGTCTTCACACTCTCGCGAAACAAACCGAATCGACGCTACGTCTGTCCATTGCTTTTTCTTCATTTTACCTTTTTCTTTTACTTATTATTTCCTAAATTGAGATTGTTTAATTTACTCCGTTGGTTTAAGTTGGTTTAATATTTTAATAATGAATTTAAACCTATATTGTTTTTAAAAAATTAATAAATTTTAAAATTTATTTTTTGAAAATGTTTTTTTTCCAATATTAAAAAATATAGACTTATAGAATTTAATTCCTTTAAATATTTAATAATTATAAAATTATAAATTTAATCTATAATTATTTTTATGGTTTTAATTATATAAAACTAATTTCCTACTTTTTGACCAATTGCAACCACTAAAAAACATGACCCCACTCAACTTTCGTTACTGCCATCTACTTTGTAACAACCTTTTGGTCATGGAGTAAAACATAAAATTGCTTGTGATTGATTAAGAGCTCTTATTCTTTGAACAAGTTAATGACCCAAGACCTAAAGGCATTTGGTGAGAGCCAAAGTCTATTGTTTATGGACCTCTACCAAGGTATTTCAACTTGGGTGGTTCCTCTTGAGTAACAATAATAATTCATTTGCAAATTATGATAGATTTTACCACCTTCATAAATAAATTACACACACACACACACACACCCCTCCATAGAGAGGTACGGTATGTATATCTCTGTGGGATTTAGTAGTCAAATCGCTCGTTGCACAGGGGGGGTCCTTTTCCCACAAGCAAGGGGGTTTCATAAACCAATTTGGTCTCTCGCTTGGACGTGACCTTATATATATATATATATATATATATATATATATATATATATATATATATATATATATATATATATATATCCATGCTTTGTGGGCAGGGAAAATTATTATGGCTTCCATAGGTTGGAATTTTCTTTGTTAACATTCTGTGATGATTAGATAGTGGGTTGATAGGTATTAATGGATGAAGAATGAATTGACTATGGTGATGGGGACACTTGGGAGTCTTCTTCATCTTCGATTGCGATGAGGAATTTCAAGAAGTCCTACGGTGTAGTAGGGACTTTACTGTGAATGTCAAAGGGGGAGTTGGAGACCCACATATCGGATTTGGAGAGGAAACTTGGTGTGTGATATTTGGAAGGGATATTTATTGCGGTACATATGGAGCTAAGTGGTCCTAAGTTATAATTCAAATCGCACGATATGCCAAGTATTGTCCCAGACTTTGAAGCTAATTTGAGCATTGTTCCTTAGATTGGTAATGATACTAAGCTCTAGTGAAAGTAGAAGTGTGTTAAAGGAAAGGGTCGATAGGGTTAGTATGATGCTAGGGAATGATGTTGGTTTGGGGTTGGTAGAGTCTTTAACCTCTCAAGCTCAGGTTAGACAATTTATGGGAAGGGTGGTGTCGAGGATCCATTTAATTGGTTGGATGGAGGTTAGATGAAGGAAGTTTTTAGGTTATCTACCAGGTTCCATATACTTGCTAGATGTTGGCTTTGATTTGAGTTTAGATCTAAGAATCATTTGCAAGCAATTTTGGCACAATCTTAGCTATGGGGTACGTCCAGTCTTGTTTTAAACAGATGGCATCGGGGGTTTGAGATCCATGTTTTGAACTTTTTGTAATACAACACATCCAGGGTTTTCTCCAAGAGTTTCCATTGGAACTTTCGTCGTGACCTATGTTTGAATCGATCGTCGATACCCTAGGTAATATTGTTTTCTTTGATGATCAGAGTCTATGTCAAGAGGATAAAATGGTGGCTAGGGTGCTTGTTGGGATGGATTTAAGTAAAGGGTTTTTACTAGAGTTGGATACCTTTTCAAAGGATTGCTCCTTGACCCAAACTGTCGATTACTAGAATATTTCCTTTATATGTTTAGAGTGTTGAGAGGTTGGACACTTGAGGTAGAACTATTTAGTGGCTTCAAACATCCTGAAGATGTGTCAAAGGAGGGTAAAGATCTCATATGAATATTTTAGAAAGGGGGGCAACCATATTTTCTCTCTCGTGACCCTAGAAAGTAGCAAGGGGAGAAGCAAGATGTTTAGAATATGATTCTAAATGGAGCTCAGGATAAAAATAACAAAAGGACTAGTGATGATACACCAGAGGTGAACTTAGGCATGAAGGATAAAAGTATGTTTCTTCATTCATTTCCTATGTTAAAGGAACTTGGCTTCGTTTCAAATTCAAAAGGCTTGTCCCTGTCCTCTATTCAAGAGGTCCCTATGGAGACTTCTAAGCGATCCATTAAGGGTGTGATTACTCAAGAAATTTTGAGGAAGAGGTTAGATTTTGTAGGACTAGAGGTTTGTCTAGAATTCGATAAGTCTTCCTCTCATTCTCCTTGTTTTCCCAAGAATCCATTTTCTTGATATCAATTATGTTTGCATAAATCCAAGGGCTTGGTAGAGCAATGGATTGTGGAAGGAGGTCTTGCTAAGTGTGTGGAACCTTCAAGGAATACTAGGTTCAAGTTTTTTTCTATCGAAATCCAAAGTTAGAGCCTCGAAGGAGGTTCTTGATCTAGGTGGACATTGGTGGCGACCCACCTATTTCATTGGATCAAAAAAAAAAAATTTCCATTTTGGAAGTTTTTCTACACTTTTTCATGTCCTAAACTTTTGGGGCCATTTTGAGGTCTTAAACAATGTTTTTTGGGCACAAAAACACCCATACGATAGCCAAAGGCATAGTCTGGGCCGAACGGAATTTGTACTCCTTAGCTAGAACTTTTCGACAAGGTATGAAGCACCCCAAATGGAGATCGTATGCAAACGTTACTCCCTCAGAAAGTTGATGTATCAACTACCCCCATCAGAGCCCACAAACCTTTTGGTGTTTCATCTACCAGGGTTAGTGTTTTGGATGTTTAGGGTGCTTTCAATTATGATGTATGTTAAAAAGGCCTTTGGAGCCTCATTGTAATCAATTTCTTGCAAATGAGCGTAGTCGACACATCTCTTATCTGAGATAAGCTACCATCATTCTAGCTATCTTGTGTGATTTTGCATTTTACGGTCTTTTGTATTTTCAGACGGTCATTAACAGAATTTTAGTTTCATTGTATTACTATGTTTCATGCCATATATTTGTGTATTTATTTGTTATCTCTCTGTTATATTTCTTCCTTCATATCGTTCTCAAAATAATCTGGATYAGTGGTATCAGACGAGTCTTCTCCTTATCGTTCTTAGTGTGTRTCCCCRATGAGGTCAGGGTATAGAGAGTTGGGTCTCGAGCTTGTTTCTCTTGAACACATCCACTCTCACATGGCCAAGAAACCTCCCATGGCAGAAGAAAATAAGGTTTATAGGGTAGGAGATCCTTTCAAATTGTTTCTTGAGGAAGCCCTCATGCGACAAAGGAACGAGATGATGAATAATTTCACCTAGATCCTTTGGTGGCTGTCAAAAACAATGAAAATGCCTTGAACCAGTAGTCACTTTGGAGCTGCGACACCATTCAAGGTACAAGTTAACTTTGATATTCCTTTATTTAAAGGCCAATATATGCTAACCTTTTGGAAAACTTGTTAAGTCTTCTAAAGGGTTATTTCTCTATCCAAAAAATTTCCAACAATGAAAAAATCACCTTCACGCTCCTTAAGACCCTTCCCCATGTTAGATATTGGTGGGAGACTTACTGTGAGCAAAATGTCGAGGAAGAGTCTCCAAATTTTGGSTTAGATCCCACTTGGGAGGATTTTATTRATTCCCTCAAGGAAAAATATTACCATGTTGGAAATTATGATGACTAGTACATGAAATGGACCACACTACACCAAGAGAGGGTCCAAACAGTGATGKAGTTCACAAATACCTTTCATACCTTGCACACTAATCTAGGTATCAAATAATTTGAGTGACATMTGGTCCTAAAATACCATGGGGATATAGACAAGTACATCCAAAACGAAATGGATTTTCTGGACATCTCGTCATTGGGAGTCACTTATCAGTATGTTGTCAAAATCGAGAAAAAATTTAAGTAGTAGAACAAGCGAGAGTTTGGGTATAGAAATCCGCAACATCCAAAGTATGGTAAGGTTGGCCCTAACTCTCAAGCCAAAGGAAAAATAAATTATGGCCAACCCCAGGATAACCAACCCAAGCCACCATCAAAGAAGGGTAATGGAAAGTTAAATAAGTACACTAGAAAGTGGTGCAATTTTCACAAAATCCCTTGGCCCAATACTGATGAATGTTGCTCCAAATAGTCATTGTTGACTAAGACGAAATCCTGAGGGTCGGATGTTGACTCATTATTTGATTTAGAACTGGAAAAGGGAAAGAGAATCATTGATGCAGAACCTAGTGTCACCATTACTACCAAAAATGCCTAGTTGGAGGAACAAGAGGAGCCAGAATAAGGGGAGATCCTCTTCCACTCCCAGATATGGGTGAAGGGGACCCCACTCTATTGCATTGTTGATAGTGGTAGAGAGAAGAACATAATATTATCATATGTTGTCAAGAGGTTGAAACTAACAATGATGCCACATACGCAACCATACACCATCGATTATCTTAGCCAGGGGTGGGACATCCGCGCCAATGAGTAATGTTGTCTACACTATGACATCAAACCCTTCAAAGATGAGGTATTGTGTTATGTTCCCCCCTTGAAGTTTGTAAGTTTTTGTTAGGAAAACCATATATGTGGAAGCGTCATGTTGTTTATGAATCCAAGACCCTTTGTGTCATTATTACTTAGATAAAATCTACAGGGTACCAAAGGCAGTCCAAAAGATTTTGGTCTCTTTGATCTCTACAAAAAAGTGTAAAAGGGTGGTCTCTCAGACTGGGAGGTTAGTCCTCTTTATGGTTCAATCGGAAGGTGAAAAGAAGGTCATTGAAACCGCTAAAACCTTTGCATGGGGTCTCTCTACATAGTAGTGGAAAGGGGAAAAGACAGTAGATGAATACAAAGACATATTCACCTCACCTAACGAGGTACCTATGCATTGTCAGGTTAAGAACTCAAATGATTTGAGACCCCATGCTCCTCTTCCTAACAACCCTATGTATAGAAATTCCCTTATGAAGAATGAAGAAATCAAATGCCAAATCCAAGAGCTAATTATGAAGGGTCACATTAGAACAAGCTCCTCACCTTGGGGGAGCCCAATTGTTTTGGTATAGAAGAAGGACAAGACATGGTGAATTTGTATTGATTATAGAGCCCTAAAAAATATCATAGTCAATAAATAGTACCCAATTCGTTGGATTGATGATCTTATCGATTAGCTCAAGGGAGACAAGTTTTTGAGTAAGATTGATATAAAGTCGGGATACCACTAGGTGTTGATTGAGAAAACTGATGTTTGGAAGATGAACTTCAATTCTAAAGAAGGTATATTTGAGTTTTTGTTCAAGTATTTTGTCTTGACTAATGCCCCGACCACATTCATACGATGATGCATGATATATTACGGCCATTCAAAAACTCCTTTGTGGTTGTATATTTGAATGACATCTTCATATTCAAAAAAACATGGGAGGAAAATTTGGATCATATTCAGTAGGTCTTGGGTACCCTAATACAACACAAGTTATATGCCAATTTGGATAAATATTCCTTCGGCATGCAGATAATCCAATATTTTGGATACACTATGGATGAGCAAGGAGAACATGTGGATACATTCAATATCCAAGTCATCTGCAATTGGTTGGCCTCGAAGAAAATGACCGAGCTCTGTAGATTCTTCGACCTCACCAACCTCTACCATTGGTTTGTGTTGGGATTCTCTCATATTGATTGGGCCCTAAGTCAGGTAACCAAGGGTGGAATGAAGGCCAAGTTTTTTTTATTTTTTACCCAACAAAAATAATTCGAGGATTTGAAATCCCACCTCTGCTCAACACCAATCCTTATTCTACTATAACTACAACAACCATTTGATATTGAGACAAATTATTTAGATTATGCTATCGGTGCATTCCTCACTCAACATGGGAATCTAGTAGCCTATCACAACGAAAATCTATCGGATATTTTTTGCATACACCCCACCTACGACAAAGAGATGTACTCCACTGTGTAGGCATGTCGATAGTGGAAGCATTATATTCTAGGGAAGGAAACAATCATCCACATTGATCACATGCCTCTGCAATTCATGCAGACACAAGGAAAGTTACATAATGATTTCCATCAGAAGTGGTCCATGTACCTACAACAATTCCACTTGAATATAAAGTACAAGAAGGGTAGCACCAACCATGTCACAAATTTCCTCAGTCGACCCCTAGTGGTAGCACTAACCAAAGTTCTCAACTCTTGTGGACATGAGACATCTATATGGTCATAATTATATAGTAATGAATCTGACTTTGCTACTTCCAATAAAAAATTGACCGCAGGAAAAAAAGTTTCGGACTTTCATCTCCAAGATGGATTTCTATGCCATCTAAGTCATGTTTGTGTTCCTTCAAGTGAGCATGAAAATATGATCTAGGGAGCTCATTAAAGTTGAGCAGAGAGACATTTTGGTGTAGAGAAAATAATGGTAGTACTACAAAATCATGTTTATTCATCAAAGCTTCAACAACATGTTTCCAAGTACATCATATCCTTCGCTACCTATGCCATTGTCAAGACATCCATTAAGAGACAAGGGCTATACTCCCCTCTTCCTACTCTGAATAGGCCTTGGGAGTTCATATCCATGGACTACATGTATGATATTCCTTCAACCAAGCATGGGAATGAATTTGTCTTCGTGGTCATTGATCAATTCTCTAAGATGGAAGTTTTGACACCCTGCAAGAGGAGCATCACAACATAAGCCACTTCCAAGCTCTTATTTACACATTTTTTGGTTCATTTTGGTATTCCACACATTATTATATTTGATCGAGACAATAGTTTCATCAACATTTTTGGTCCAACTTATCATCGATGATGGACACCAAGATAACAAACTGATGGAAAAATTTAGGTAGTCAACAGGAAAATTTTCCTGATCTTGAGGATGTACAATTGCAAACATCCACGCACATGGGATAAATCCTTCCTTATGTTCAAAATATATACAAAAAATCCCTCCATAACGCTATTGGAAACAACCCTTTTCAGGTGTGCTTGGGGTTCCAACCATTGGCATGCATTGATGTATCTCTTCCCATTGCAGTTACATAGGAAATTTCCTCCCATGCTCAGACCAAGGATGGTCAGGAAACCAAATTTGTTGAG
>ML822328.1:100447-111789 GCA_009831015.1 Picea engelmannii
GAGCGAGTGATTTGTAATGTTTTCATAATTGTGTGAATTTAAAAGAAAAACTTTAAGAGATCTAGCCATTCTAGTGAAGGCAATGTCTAAATGTAGGCCTCCTATATTCAACATGAATGAAGTGGCCAAAGAGAAACAAACTCTAGCTAAATTCCATGACATCCAGTCCAGTTTTCCTAAGAAGTAGAGAAAAACCCTAGATAGGCTCTAATGTTATGGGTAAGCTAATATAAAATTTGACCCGAATGGAGTTTGTAGGTTCAATTCAATGCATATATGAGTATAAATAAACAATGAATGGGTATTGTTGAAAAAAATTATCGAGGAGTTGAAAAATCACGAAGGGCACGATGCCCATTGTTGGTTGTAGGAGAGAGGAAAGAGTTGCGACAAGACGCGTGTTGAGCATCCTCGGCCATGGGAATGTCAATAGTAGAGAAATTAGTGCCTCTCCCACCACCACATACCCCAACATGACCCACTGCAATGTCATTCTATTCTTCCCCCTCTTCCTTCCTTCAACTGGAACAATGTTGATCCTAATTCAATTGAATTTCTTGTGAACACACGACCATTGGAGTCGGTATATTTCTACTGAATAAGTTCACAGTTCAGAGTATCAGCCTCTAGACTACCTGACCTTTCAAGAACCTTCATTCCTTCTTTCTCACTTTCAAGTGATAGTTATAATAATACCATGCTTTTCTCTGCGGGCATGCCCCTATAAATGGAAACAAATGGTTAAATTTAATTTTTTAATTTTTTCAAAAGGATTGTTGTTTTAAGAATAAATGTTTTTTTATTTTATTTTTCAAAAGAATTATTGTTTTAAGAATAATTGGTTTATGGCATGAGTCGAGTCGAGGGGAATTAATATAAGAAGGCAAACTCCTTCCATACACATAAGGTCTCTAAACCTTTAAAAGTTTGAAATGGAAACTTTTTTCTTTGTTATAACTACTTAATCACACTAGAGGAGAATGTGTTATTTGAATGTGAATATTAAGCTCAACATTTGTTTAATTTTCTTTTCACATACAAGTTTCTTCAATCAAAGGAAGTATTTTTCACATACATTACAATCATAGTTAGTATTGGTTCCTCCCTCTTATCCAAATTACAATTTATTATGAATTTTTTTATAAAAAAAATTATACATATAAAGATTGCAAGGTAGTAATCTTTGCTTTGATATCAAGGGGAGATTAATCCACACCAATTGTAAATAGGAGGAAGAGGAGGTAGTGGTCACTCCAACCAAAGCATAAAAATCCCAAAGATAGAGAGCATATTGGTTGGAGGTCTTAAAGGACCAACGAAACGGGTCTAAGGAGGTAATAGGGGAAAATCTGGAAGAAATTAAAGATGAGAACAAGAGGAGACCCTAAAAGAGCCTTCATTGAAAGAGAAGGATTAAGGTGTTAGAATCCTTAACCCTTAAACTTGAATCACAAACAAGATATTCATAAATCCTCAATCTTTATTTATCAAAATAAACTCAAGGTAGGGCAACAACTTACTATAATCCTTTTATGGGAGGAATCCATCTGTATTCACTTGCATCTTTAAAGGAGAAACCTCACAATGATCTATGCTCCAATACAATATATTCCAATACATGCACCATAAGGAGTACTTCATCCTTATTTATAGCTAGCTAGAGAACCCTAATCATAACCACCTCCTACCTAGCAGACATTCTTTAATGAGGCCACATTATATTTCTTTGATACTAACTAACTAGTGGTCCCTATTTAATGATATCAAACATAATGGACCTAACCTACCTTACATTGAATGGCCACTTGATCCGGATTTTATGAGGGAACTAAATGAAACTCAGAAATATGACAGAAACATAGAGATACAGTAATACACAATTTTTATTAATGAATGAAATGTACAAGAGCTGTAAAATGCAAAGCAAATTGAACTCGCTAGAATGGTGGTCATTTATCTCTGAGAATATTTTTGATGGTTATGAGAATTTGGAAGAAGATGTGTTTACAATGAGAATCAAAAGTATTTTTTAACATAAAGCATTAATGAGAACACCCTAACCTTGAAAGATGAAATGTTAAAAGTTTTGTGGGTCCCGATGGGGTTAGTCAATACGTCAACTTCTCAAGGACATAACTTTTTCATATGATCTATGTCTGGGGTACTCGGTACCTCATTAGAAAGGTATATCCTAGGAGTACGCATTTTGTTTGTCCTAGCATCTACTTTCTGTTAGATTTTCTTAAATATTCAGAGAAATAGATTTACCACAGTATTTAAATATTCTTTTACATTTAACAACCATATACTGAAACTATAAGCAACATAAAACAAGAACAAGAAGACACAAAGATTTTTCCTAGGAAAACCCCAAACCTGGGGAAAAATCCAACCAACTTTTCTTAGATAGATTATTTATGATAATACAATCCATCCATGAACAATCTCTTCTTCACAAGAGAAAAATTGATAATGAAGAAACCTCGATACAATAACTTATATCTTTATCCTTGTCAAACCCTAGGAGGGTCAGACAACTACAACTGTAGCACCACACAAAGCTAGTGAACCCCTCCTAGGTTTAATGGTCACAATTTCACTAGATAGATTAACTAGGTGAGTGATTTATTCATAGTTTATACTCTCGTCAATATAAAAACCTAAAATAGAAGCATTTTGAAGAGATTCAGAGGTATCAACTCTTCCAACCATTGTCTTATTAGGGCTCACACTTAGAAAATAATGGATTAGTGATTTAGACTTTTTCATCTAAAATAATTTATTCTAGTAATGTAGAGCACAACCAATGCCTTTAATTTGGGTTTCTGGTTAAATTAATGATTTCATATTATGTTTAGTACTTAGTCTAAGTAGTATTGGAGGGATATTTTAATGGTAGAAATTACCCATTCTTATTTGTAAGTTCCAATTGTTGTTACTTTGTTAGAATAGGGCTTATTCTATATCACCCATACTTATATGAAAAACACCATTAATTTTATTACATTTAAGCCTCCTCTATGTAATTACAATTATACTGTAGTTGTTGACTTAGACCATATATTTTTCCTCCAATTAGTGGACTAGTTTCATAAACCTTAATTTTTCATCACCCTCTCTGCTATCAATCCAATGATTTCAATTATAAAAAAAACATGCTCTTTGATTTGATCCATAGTGTCTTATTACGATACTAATTTGTTGGTTTTGTTAATTAACTGCACCAATTAACATTCACATAGTTTTCTACCATTTCACTATTACTACTTATATTCCAAAATTGATTATGCAAGATACAACCTAGATTAGTAATTTTCTCTATGATTTTTGTTGGGTTTCTATATTAAGAAACATCCTTTTGACTTATATGGTGTTTATGGTTATATATTTATATAGAAGTCAACCTTCCCCATACTTATTTATAGATGTCATATTTATTACACGATCATCCATGTGAGCACTAGTGAATAGGGCCAACGTTGAAATTTCTTCAATATGTGCCTGTATGCATCAAAATTTGACATGGTTAGACTAGACACATCCTTGACAGCATGGGAGGGTTTCAAGACTCAAGGATGTTTAATGTCCCAACCACATAACTTTTGATATCGTCCATGTTTGAAACAACGTTCATAATGGGGTGTCTCATATTTGTCAAATGTCATTGTTTCCATCCGTAGAATCGTTGTTGGAACTCTCTTGAAATGTCTTGGAACTTCCAATTCAACCACCACAAATGTCATGCACCAACCCTGCATAGTGAGCACTAGTGAATGGGGCCAACGTTGAAATTTCTTCAATATGTGCTTGTATGCATCAAAATTTGACATGGTTAGACTAGACACATCCTTGATAGCATGGGAAGGTTTCAAGACTCAAGGATGTTTGATGTCTCGACCACATAATCTTTCAGATCGTCCATGTTTGCAACAACATTCATAATGGTGCATCTCATATTTGTCAAATGTCATTGTTTCCATTCATAGAATCCTGGTTGGAACTCTCTTGAAATGTCATGGAACTTCCAATTCAGCCAACATGAATGTCATGCACCAACCCCACATAGTGAGCACTAGTGAATGGGGCCAACCTTGAAATGTCTTCAATATGTGCTTGTATGCATCGAAATTTGACATTGTTAGACTAGACACATGCCTTGGTGGTATGGGAGGGTTTCAAGACTCAAGGATGAATGATGTCCCGACCACATAATCTTTGATATTGTCCATGTTTGCAACAATGTTCATAATGGGCGTCTCATTGCCAAATGTCATTGTTTCCATCTATAGAATCTTTGATGGAAATCTCTTGAAATTTCATGGAAATTCCAATTCAACCACCAAAAATGTCATGCATCAATCCCGCATAGTGAGCAGTGAATGGGGCTTGTTATCGCACAGTTTGTAGTTAGGTCAGATGGCTAGAGGATAGAGGCTAAACTGGAATAACAGGAACCTACCCCACCCAATGTCACCAAAATGGGGAGGTTCTTTATATTTAGGGAGGTTAGCCAAGGGGAGACGTCCCCAGTAACCTGGGGTTTTGAAGAGGCAAAGGTATAAAGGTCAAAGTAAAAGTCCCTCCTCACAGGTTACCACCAATATCAGATAGTCCGGCTAAACAACCAATAATGAAGTGTAGCCCCAAATGAGAACACCTTCCCGGAACAAGACAATAGAAAAACAATATATGCAGGCTATAATTCAATGGGATAGTACTTCATATAACTATCTGATATCAATATATAAGAAATTAAAACAATAGATATCAATGAGATCAATGTCAATTAATATAACAATGGAATAATATCAATTCATCAATAAATATTGAGATGATGTAGACAACAATGTATTTAATCAATCCCTTACTCAATAAATACTCTTAACCATCATCTAATTTCTTTTTCATAGAAAGTGTCGCGTCAAGATGGAATAACCAAGTATTACGTCAACCTAATTAGGGTTAGCTAGTTAGTTAGGGTTTTAAGAAGTTGTTTGGCCACTATCACTTCAACATTGGGCAGTTGAGATCAATGCCTAAGGGTAAATGGAGTCAATTAAAGAGAGGACGCAAAGTTGAAGGGATAAAAGTCTAAGGACGAGAGGGAAGGGTTCTAAGGTGTTGCAATGGCAGGGCCCTAGAATCAAAACCCTAGGGGAAAGAGGCTCACTCCAGTGTTGCTTAAGCAAGGCCTCGTGTTCTTTCCTTCTTCCTTAGGTCAAACTTGGAAAAACGACTAGCATAAAATATAAGTCAAGACAAGAGAGTGAGGTGAGGGAGAGTGTTGCAATGGCAGGGCCCTATCACCAAACCCTAGAAGAAGGACGACCCTAGGTGTAGATAACCTAGGCCTAGGACGTCTCCTCCTTCTTAACTCTTAAAAGCAAGGCTAGCACAAGGGAAGAAGTAAAAAGAGTGTAGCAATGGATGGATATTTCTCTTTTAGGGTACATGAAACAAGGACCTACTTGTGTGCTTGTCACCTAGGGTTTTAAATCAGCAAAGTTTATAAATAAATGCAAGAGTACAAGCCTACAACCATTCAATTAAGAATTTTTGCAGAAAAAACACTTACATATCATGAAGAAATAGCATTGCAAACCCTAGTTGTAAACTTTCCTTCAAGAGAAATGCCAAAATATGCCAAGAAAATCCTTCCTCCAACAAGTGTGCCTCACATAAAAGACCAAATACCCAACAAGGGCACAAAAATCAGATCTCACAAAGAGAGTGAGTTTTGTTTTTTGTCAAAATGAGGGGAAAACTCCTCAATATATAATGTATCATGACCTTTAATTAAATTTAGGTCATTAAAAATAGTCGACAAGGCTACAAACCAAAATTATACTGTCATTACATTAAATTGTCAAATCAAAGCCCTAATTGAGCATAAGCAAGATGTCAAGCCCTACTGAGGGAGACGTTAGCCCCTTTTTAGGGAAAATGTAGCACAAAATGACAAAACCTTGGCCCTCTTTGGGCCTCCCAACCATGCCACACATGCCATCTGCCCTATAAAATTGTCACACGCTCAAGGTGACGTCAATGGCTTTTAGGTGACATCCTGGGCCATCAAAGGGAAACGTTCCACTGGAAGTGGGTAAACTCCCCTAGGTTGGGCTCATCCAAAGTGTCCCTAATGGAATGTCCTTCTTATTCTCAAGTGCAAAATCCCGGTCAAACATTGTCCTGTTTCTACCCCTTATGGGGTCCCAACAACCATTTGATGGGCTCTTCAGCCCCATAGAGGTTCGAACTAATCATCTCCCCATGTGTATTGGTCCAACTGGTACCTGTCTGTCGGGCATGGTCCTGCACATCAAAAACTTCTCCCTCCATGGGCTCATTAGTCACAGGGATCATAACAATGTTAATCACGTCTCATCATTAATGTTATCAAACATATGCATAAAATCCCTCATATATCATTCAATAGCTCAAAGATATTACAAAGACCTACAATACAAGGCTGAAGAAAAAAGGAAAAACACCCTATTCGGCTAGTATACATAAGGAAAGGAAAGTATCCAAGGGGTATCATCCAAGCCATGTAAAATGAGGTGATGTGGTCAAGGGATGTCCAAACATCCAGGTAGAGAGAGAGACAGGGATGCATGATATTACCCGTGGGTGCCTTTGTAGAAGGCGAGCTATACCCATCATGGATGCAAAATTTTCCAAGCCCTTTATTGCCTTTATTCTTTTCTTTTCTTTATTTTCTTTGTCTTTTTTATTTCAAGGACTAACTAGAGGACACTGTCTTGGCGTGGTGACAAGAGATGATAGTGTTACCCACAATAACTTTCATAGAGGTGATAAGGCTTTCTCGTGATGAGACCCCCTTTCCCTTGGCCATGCAACCAAAGTTCACTGCCCTGGCGTGGTAACCAGATAGTGGAAATGTCATGTTGTTAGGTACCCATGAAAATAATAGGTTGGCTCGTGATGAGACCCCCTATCCTCTTGGGTAGGTCTTGTTTTTGTTATTTTTCTTTAGATCCCTCTTATTTCTTGCTGAGAGGATTTTTACTGCCTTCTCGGGGATCCCTCGGCGAGGCATCTCTATGTTTCATTCTTTATGGCTTTTATATTTTACCAACTACGTTTACCTTCTGGTCATTTAGCCCCTTCCTCCCATGAGATAAGGTGCAACCCCACAAACAGATCATCCTAATGCCCAAACTAGGGGAATGGGATAGGTGAGTGGGAGATAAGATGAAAAGTGATGATATGATGGGATAAAACGATGGCTCTTCAGAAATGCCCCCAGTGGAAAACCAAAACCTATGGGTACAAGCTTGCTAGGACACCCTGTCAATCCCCCCAACCATGGTCAAGTGGGTTAATGTAATATCTAAGAAATTGTCAAAAATAAAAGGAGTAAGATGCATATATCTAAAGGTTATAATGATCAAAAGTGACACTTACCATGATACTTGGACCAATTACCTCATGGAGAAAGAGGCCTCTCCAATACAAGTCTAAGCTGAAGGTGATGGATGTTGCTACTACTAACAAGATGAGTCTGATGAAAGAGAAGAAAGATGGGCCCTCTGGGGCTATGCTCAGGTCAATCCTACTCTCGGTACTCCATGTCTAGGACCTGTGGGCCTCGAGACATGATCTCCTAGTTATCCCTAGATATCGGGGATAACATTTGGCTCCAACTTGAGGACATGTGCTCACCGTAGAGCACATGAGAACCTCAGCATCTCTGGCATAGCTTGCATACCTTCTCAACTTGAAATGGATATCAGTAACAAGGGTGTGGTGGTATTGCCACCCTGCATATATAGACATATATATAAACTGAAATAAAACAATCAATATGCAAGTGTGGAAGCAAATTAACATGAAATGTAAATGGTATAGTACACGAAGAATGCCTACTTACCTTCACTTACATGTGAAGTCAGGTCCCCCCACCTTGGTTGGGTTTAAGGAGGTGCCCGTTGATAGGTAATGGGAACCTTCTTCCTTCCAAAGTGGACAAGTAGTATGAGTTATCAATTGATTCCATTCCAACTTTGAAGGGTCCAAGCCACGACTGTGTGCTTCCTTTTACATTAGTTGGCTCTCCTTTTTGAGTATCCCACATCCATACCATATCTCCCTCTTTATACTTTCTGACTTTGTATTTGGTCGTTCTCTGAACAAACCTGGTGTATTGTACTGAGGGAGGTGGGTGGGCTTCTGCTGTAAAGACTTCTTGTTGAGATGGGCGGATTTGTATGTCATCTTCATTTTTCTTTAATATCTTCACCGCCCCAACTTC
Source organism: Picea engelmannii (assembly GCA_009831015.1). Classification (NCBI taxonomy): domain Eukaryota; kingdom Viridiplantae; phylum Streptophyta; class Pinopsida; order Pinales; family Pinaceae; genus Picea; species Picea engelmannii. The sequence goes on from ML822328.1 coordinate 108,723, forward strand.
TTTGTTCTTGAATTCATCTAAGAGTTGTTGTTGTTCTTCTTTCTTGGGCCATTCGATCTGATCAAAGTCTTCTTCCATTGCAAAGGGCATGTCCTCTGGAGAATATTTCTAAAGAGTTTGTATCATATCGTTCTTCGTTTTTTCATTATTTACAAGATGAACAATATCCTGCACATGGTCCCTAGTTATTGGCACATTAAGTAGATTTCCCACCGTTCCATATTTCAAAGGTAATCGCAAAAAGGTGAGGTCCATCTCAAGGGAACCACCTATCATTGAGCCAAACTTCCTAGATAATAACATTCCCCACACGTCTGGGACATCAACCACCACAATGTCAATGTGGACTGTTTTTTCTGGGTACTCCTTCAGGTGTACTTCAACATTTTCAACCACCCCATGTGTGGGTATTTCTTTAGATTCGAAACCACACACATTCCTGTAAGTCCTAGTGACCTTCAAAACCACTTGTTGCATGACTTTAAGCGACATCATGTTGGCACCAACACCTGTATCTAGCATGCAATTGTTGAGATTCTTGTTGTTCATTGTCAAAGTCATGAAGAAAGGAGGGTTCTCACCATATTGGACCCTAAAATGGTTAGCTTGCAATATAATAGTGGGGTCCATAGGTTCATCTAATCCCGAAAAGAAAGTATCAAAGCGTTCCTTGATGGATGGGATCGTGATTGCTTCTCTCAGGGGAACATTCACATACATCTTTGATAATGCCCCTTCGAAGTCAAAATTTAGGTCAACCTTACCAGGCTTGGACATATTGGGTAGAATTATCTCTAAAGGTGGGGGATTTGTCTTATCAGTAGCAGGTTGTTTCGAGTTCTTCCTTCTGTATACTTGGACTTCTTGTTTCTTTAGATTTTCTCGTGATTCCTGATCTAGGTTATTTATTACCGCCATCCTTGCTGCTCTGGCTACTTCCCTTACGACTTCTTGATTTTCTATATCCATGATATTTATCCGAGGGAAACCCATGAAGCAATCCATGTTGTTGACTTGTTGATGGCCAGTGTTATAAGGACATTCATGCTCCCAATGTGCTTCATTTCACTCCAGGCACCAAGGATTTTCATCAACAATGTTCATAGGGGCCAAGGTATTTGGAACTTCGTGCTCATTCTTTGGCTTGTAAAATTGGTTCCCTTTCTGGAATTGTCCTTTGAACAGGGGCCTGGGTGCTTGGATCTAGGATTTTTCAAGTCTGACAATCTGGCTCATCATTTCTTCTTGATTCTTTATGATGCCATCCATGGAGGCTTGTAATTTGTTGATACTGGTGCAGAGATCTGAAGTAGGCTCAACATTGTACTATTTTCTTCTTGGTGTCTATTCTCCCCCTCAAGTTAGCAAAAGGCTCAATTTTAGATGAAAGGAGGTTCCCTTCTATCTTGGTGGCGATCTCTTGGGCTTCTTGGATGGACTGAGGGTTTTTGTCTCTAAGAAGATACCCTAGTTGGCCATTGAAAGATTTGGTGTAGATATGGACAAGGTAGTCATCTTTTGGGTGATGGCTTGCGGGAATTCATTGTAGCAATGTCTCGAATCTAGTGTGAAACTCCCAAATGGACTCATTTTCATACTCAGCAAGGCTATTTAGTCACGTGAGAAGAATATTAGGGTCTTCTTTGATACTCCATATTTTGAGAAAGGATTCTTCAATTCTATCCATGGCTTTGATTCTTCCGTCAGGAAGGCTGAGGTACCAATGCCTTGAGGAATCATAGAGAGTAGCGAAGAACAACTTCATGACCAAGTCTTCAGCATCATCATTGATGGGGTGAAGCTAAAAGAATGCCCAAAAGTTTCTCATATGATCTTCAACACTAATGGCATCAGTACCGGTGAATTTAGGCAACCACTTTTCATACTTGGGTGGAATCTGCCTAGGGTAGCCTGGTATGGCTGACATGTCTAACGGCCTAAAAAGGGTAGATGACCATTGTCTTTGATTGTTGGTTGGGTTCATTGTAGTGGTCTAAGAGGTAGACATGATTCTTAAAGGAAGGCTCTTCCCAAAAAGTGATTTGACAATAGGAGAGTTTAAGGGAGGCTTCCTTTTGAAAGACAAAGGAGGATTGTTGAATCTCCTTCTAGTTTGTGGAGTCGCCAGATAGTTTGCTTGAAACTACCAAAGAAAAGGGGGAAAACACCCTAGTGGAGTCGAAAGGTAAGCTTGTAAAAAAAGGTCTCCGAGGCAAGGCTTACCGAAAAGATTTGTCATTTGAGGAGAATTGACTCAATGTTCCCTGGCAGCAACGCCAAAATGTTATCACACATTTTGAAGCTAGGTCAGATGGCTAGAGGATAGAGGCCAAACTAGTGTAACAGGAACCTACCCCACCCAATGTCACCACAATGGGGAGGTTCTTTCTGTTTAGAGAGGTTAGCCCAGGGGAGACGCCTTGGTAACCTGGGGTTTTGAAGAGGCAAAGGTATAAAGGTCAAAGTAAAAGTCCCTCCTCACAGGTTACCACCAAGATTGGATAGTCCAACGAAACAACCAATAATGAAGTGTAGCCCCAAATGAGAACACCTTCCCGGAACAAGACAATAGAAAAAAAATGTATGTAGGCTATAATTCAATGGGTTAGTACTTCATATAACTATCTAATATCAATATATAAGCAATTAAAATAATAGATATCAATGAGATCAATGTCAATTAATATAACAATGGAATAATATCAATTCATCAATAAATATTGAGATGATGTAGCCAACAATGTATTTAATCAATCCCTTACTCCATAAATGCTCTTAACCATCATCTAATTGCTGTTTAATAGAAAATGTTGCATCAATATGGAATAACCAAGTATGACATCAGCCTAATTAGGGTTAGCTAGTTAGTTAGGGTTTTAAGAAGTTGTTTGGCCACTATCACTTCAACGTTGGGGAGCTGAGATTAGCGCCTAAGGGTAAATGGAGTCAATTAAAGAGAGGATGCAAAGTTGAAGGGATAAAAGGCTAAGGACGAGAGGGAAGGGTTCTAAGGTGCTGCAATGGTAGGGCCCTAGAATCAAAACCCTAGGGGAAAGAGGTTCACTCC
>ML822330.1:8312-20586 GCA_009831015.1 Picea engelmannii
TAATAAAGTAAAAGTGCTCAAATAGAGGCCAAGGGATGGACAACTAATCAAATGTATGTTCTATCTGCATTACAAATATAATTGAACGTTGGTTTGAAACTGTCTGAAATTCATTTATGTTTCCATAGAAGCCTGATGGGATCGACATAATGCATTGTCATATAATTGTTCAATGCTCCATATTAGATCAAATTACTTGATCCAATACAATATTCAAGAGTTACGAGACTATCGAACCATGCAAACGAGAAGAGGTGTTAAATCTAGCAAAGAAGCACCAACCAAGATTCCAAGGCAAATTTTTTAATAGTAAATCCATAAAAAAAATACTGGGTAGTTTATATTTATCCATAGACATTGGATTGAGTTCTTTGCATCGAAGCGTTGAACATACTTGTCATAAATACAGGTACAAGAGCTACAAAAAAAATAAAAAGAAACATGCATACAATTCTATGTTTTTCCTCTAGTGGGACAACATGCAAGAGCCATTGAGATACTCTTCAACATGCATACAAAACTCATTACCATGCTTTTTTAGAAAGTCCTTGCAGTGTTCTCCTCAGAAGGTCAATGTTGGTTGCCGCAATCTCAATATCTTGCGGAAACCAGAGAGTGGTTCCGCAGTGGAATAATTCTTTGGCTTGAAGCAGGTCAACAAGAGTCCTGCTCCTGACACTGGTGACCTAGAGACATTGCAAAGCATCACTGAATTGTACAAATAACAGGGAAAAGGCCCCGATGAGAAGAGTTTCCAATATGCGACCACCACTGCCAAGAACACCACATCCTGCAACATCGCTCCAATGACCCACCCCAGTAAGAAAGCAACCCAAAATTCTTCAAATGCAGGAGGACATAAGAACCCATCCTCATGGTAAAATTGATAGTTCTCACAAGCTTCCCATGAGGAAGAAGAGAAAAAATGTTATAGGGCAAGCGGAAGAGCCCAAAACTGAAAGTGAGGACACACCAAGAGACCACCTCCTTACAGTCGAAGACTTCAGGGACACAACCTGCATGGGCAATTCGAGAGGTCCAAATTAATTCGTTCTGGGCAGAAGGGGACCAAGAGATCCCCTCCTTATAGGCAAATAATTTAGGGACACAGGCTGCACGAGCAATTACAGAGGCCCAAATTAATTCGTTCTGGGTGGAAGGAGATGAGTAGTAGGAATACGCCTTGCACCAGTGGGAGTTCTGGTCCTCATCCCCTAAAATGTTAATTGTATATCCATAGAATAGGAGAGTGGTCCCGCAATTGAATAATTATTTGGCTTGAAATATATCTCTAGGCACATCAAGAGACCATTTCCTTACAGTGAAAGACTTCTGCCCATAACAGACTAATTTGGGCCTCTGGAATTCTTACTCTCGAGCTTTAAAGTGGCTATTGCGTTGAGCATCAGTTTCTTTTCTGAAACCCCTTCCTTTGGTCTTGTCAGGGCCGCCATCATTGAGCCGGGAAGTGCACTCCATTATGGTTGATTTCAATTTGGGCACAGGAGTGGGAACAACGTCTGCATTTCCATCATCCATCACTGTATCATCGTCCATCAAATCATCTTCTTCCGACTCAAAATCGATCGCATCAACCTCTGTGTCGGCCATCAATGCAGGCGAGCGAGTTGTCTCAGTAGGGGGGATTTCCTTGGAATTCTTTGGCTTGAAATATATCTCTCGGTGCACCAAGGGACCATCTCCTTTTTTTCTTTTGGGAGGAGGGAGATGAGTAGTAAGAATATGCCCCAGAGCACTGGAACTTCTGGTCATCATGCCCGAAGGTGTTTACTGTATTTAGACAGAACTGTTGTCGAACTGCTTCCATAAGTTAATGAGAATGTCCGTTTTCTCCAGATGATGTTTGAAATGAACATTAGGAAAGGGTACTATAACCCTTCACAAATCTTGGTTTAATGCGTATCAATGGGAGATCTCCTTGAGCCTTTCGCTGATAAATGACAATCTCTACGGTTCGTGTATAATGAGTTGTTACCATTAAATCTTACTAATTGCATATTTAGAAAAAAGTGCGAAGGTGGCGGTGACGACGAAGAGCGATTAAGGATTGGATATTTCATGAATCCGCCAACCGGATGACGTGCGAAAGAGATTGCATGATGCTTGAAATGAACACTTGGAAAGGATAACACAACCCTACACAAATCTTGGTTTAATTCGTATTAATAACAGATCTCCTCCATCCTTTCAGACATTAATGACAATCTTAACGATTCTTGCACAATGAGCTATTATCGTTAAAGCTTAATAATTGCATATCTAGAAAGAAGTGCGAAGGTGGCGGGGAGGGAAACGAGCGATTAAGCATTAGACATTTCGTGAAGCAGCCAACCCGCGAAAGAGATTCCAATAAATGACCAAGTATGGAAAGCGATCAATCGAGCTTCAAAACAAGGTCACAAGTTATATTCAGGAGACATGAGGGGCCGATGGTCAAATTGTATGTCTCCGAACTTTTGACTGCAAAATGTGTAACACGGAATAGGGAAAAATGACGGATTTCGGCCGTCAATTTGTATATCGCAGAATTTTGGGTGTTGTTTGTAGGTCACAGAACAATGGAAGCACAATGTTGAGCAAGCCTGGTCGGGAACCGACGATGAAAATAGTGGCCAAGTATGCAATGGGGAAGCGGTTGGTCGGAATCGTAATATAAAAGCATGAGACATATTCAGAACATGGCATATTGACGGGCTTGATAACATGGCCACAAGTTATACTCATGAGACGTGAGGGCCCGATGGTCAAATTGTATGTATCCCAACTTTTTATTGCAAAATGTGTAACATGGAACATGGCACAATGACAGACTTTGATGGTCAATTTGTATATTGTGGAACTTTGGGTGCTGTATATAAAAGCATGAGACATTCGGAAAAACGACTAAGTAACCAGAAAGGGAAAGTAAAGGAGAAAAAGAAAGGGGAATTTGGTTGTCAATTTGTAGATTGAGGAAGTCCGGGTGATGTTTGTAGGTGGCAGAACAATGGAAACGCAATGTTGAGCCCGCCTACCCGTGATCCAAAAAAGTTGTTGAATATGGAATGGGGAAGCGATCGGTCAGACTCGTGATATAAAAGAATCAATGGAAATCTGAACACATGAATCTTCCAACCCACGCACCTAGACATTTTTCGAAAAACGACTAAGTAACCAGAAAGGGAAAGCAGAGGGAAAAAAGAAAGGGGATGCTCCAAGAAAGGGGAAGCGAGAATTGGCGTTAAGAAATCCCCATTGATGGTCTTAACAGTAACCATGAAGTGCATTAAACAGGTGAACATGCTCTTCAATCAAGGAATAGATAAAGTGAGTCATGCTTATAGTTTCCAGGATGTGTTTGCATAAGAGAAGCATCGAAGAGCCACAAGAAAATCATTTTTGGGATGTTCAAGTAAAATTATTTTACTGTCAACTTCACCGTAAGTATAACAACGATGAATTTTAATTTTAATTTTCTATGGTTGATATGATAGTTCCATTGGACTTCACATAACATATATCCTTTTATTTCAAAATATTTCTGAAGATGAATTTTGGTGATTTCATCGATCAAGTAAAAGTGCTAAAACTAGCCACATGCTACATTTGCGTCAGAGAACTTATATTAAAAGTCAAAGCAGGTCCTGTATATTCTTTAAGATCATAGAAAAACTGCCAAGATCTTGAATGTATCATTAATTTTCTAGAGTGAAGCATACAACCAAGAGCCAAGTAAACACCAAATGTATTGAAAGTCGAGGCACAAGGCAACACATGAACACAAAAGGCGCCAAGGGAGATTCCACAAGGGTCCATAGAGCAGTGGGCATCGACCTATGCATCAAACAATTTGATATAAAAAAAACACACGTGGCATTGGTTTTCTCTTACATGTGGTATATGTTCCCATGAGAAAATAACTGGGCCCATGAGAACCCTGAACTATAGCAGGAAAGCACATGAAAAAAAGTCTGCCAAACACAAGACAACACAAAACCAACGGAGATTCATCATTGTATCCCAACTATAACCAAACCCCCAAATGGGCACCAAGAAACTTGCCTATTACTATTTTACCATGAAGCAAGATCACTATGGACATTTGCTTCTGATAGAGCTATGTTCTATCACTACTAGTTCTAACAATGCCAAATTTCCAATATTATTGGAAATGCCTGATGGTTTCGTTAAGAGAAGCAAGCCATTTCGACGGTTCAAAGGATGGGCCTGATTTATTCATAGTTGGATACTTTGTATGAGGTTTTTCCTCATGCTTCCCATTTCTGGACTGAACAATCTTATGTGCTTCCTGTTCAATTTACCATGGCACTACAAAATTCTATTCATATCCTCATTGGGTGGTATGGACAAATACACATGAGATTATTTTGTTTCCTGCCAACGCTTGATATGATTTATTTTATTTTATTTATTTATTTATTTTTATTTTTTTCAGTCGATATGTAGTATTGCATTGTCCTCATTTAAGGTAAATTTTCTATGGATCCAAAAGTCGCGCATCATGTAGACATTGTTTTCCTTTTTTTGTAGGAATACTTCATATGGCAATTCTGCTAGCCTAGGAAGCACATCTTGTAACATAGGCTGTCTAATTGTACAATGTACGATTGTGTTGCCAACAGTTCGGATGGCAGCGTTGAGGCAATGTCTATATATGTAAGGGCATTTTTTATTGCATCGTAGACAATCAATTGTACCATCATTTATGAAAGCAGAGGCAGAAGCAGGAGAGTTGCATTTGGAACATAGAGGCTCGAAGGGGGTCGAGTACACATTTGCTGCAACCAAAACACCCTCAACCTGGGCACATGATAATAATAGTTAATATATTGAACAATGTAATATACAACTGCACAACAAAAAAAAAAGATGCAGAAAATTGGTGAAGACAATTTGTATGAGCAAAGTGAGGATGAAATTGTAGATGTATACGCACAACAGTTGTCGAGCTAGTTAGTTTCTTGAGATCCTGTACTATGTCTGTTCACAATTCTGTTACAAATGTTGCTTGGGTTGTGCGAAAGATTCTTTCTTTAACATATTTTTTCTTTGTTATATTTTAGAAGAGCATAAGTGGAAATTTCCCTTTATGCAATTGTTGTTCCATTGAGGAAAACAAATTTGAATAGGTGTCGAACAATTGCAGCTAAAACATAGAACAATGCAATAGTTGTGTAACATAACCGAGATACATGGACATGTGAAAGTAAAGGACAAAACTGGATATGGAGAACGGTACCATTGCCTTGTCGTTGTCTGACTCTCCATCTTTTATATGGAGAATGTGTTGCGAGCCAAGTTTTCTCGTGAGTGTGACAGATGCACCAATGGTTCTGATTGGGTAAGTGTCATTGCTCTGTGCAAGTTGGTTGATTGTTGTGTTCGGTATGAAACAATATTCTGAACAAATCGTGGGAATTTTTTCCACAATACTTGTTTCGTTGAGCGATATAATCCTATCGCAACCACCACGGTCATATATTGTTTTGGGAAATATATTAAAATTTGTAATGGATATCCCATTAAATGGCAATATATTTTCTGCATGTTTATGGACAAGTTATGTAGGGATAGTCAGTGTGACAGTCATCAGGGCTTCATTGTTTGTCATGTCAACACGCATAATGCATCTAGTTTTGTTTTCCTTGTCCAAGTAGGTGCTATAGATGACCATTATGTCCCCGACGAACACTTGTCCAGTTCGGTGGCTGTTCAAGCCTTCTATTGATAGTATTTTGGGTGTTATAAGTTTAGACCTGGTGACATTTTTTGAACATGAAAAGAAATGTGAATGGTAGTTTGCATTATTTTTTTGTTTTCTTTTTTTCCTGGCATAAATGTACAAGTAGACGCACAACTTGGATGAAGTATGGAGGCTAGATTTTTGGAACCAAACCTCTTAGTTTGTGGAACTTGCGCCATGTTCGGCGTCTCACTTGTGCTCATCGATACTTCTTGTGAACTGCAAAGTATGTGCTGCAGATGACATCAACATATTTATCATGGCATAGATGAATAAATAGTTGAGGATATTTGTTTGGTAAACATATCAGGAGCACAATGTATGAATCTTTACCTTTGGCCTTGTCGTTCTGTTGATGTTTGTGATGATTGACTGCTCATGCCCATGTCACTAGTCCAACTTTTTCTGATGCAAGTATGTGTAGATGAAAATCAGAAGGACTAAATAAGCATATGCATTGTATATTGTTCATAATTGTTCTGAATGTCACATACAGGCTCGAAGGAGATGGAATATGAAATAGGGTGTCAAGGGATACTCAGGAAACATGAGGACCCGATGGTCAAATTGTATGCCTCAGATTTTTTGACTGCAAAAATGTGTTACAGGGAATAGGGCATGATAGGGGAGTATGACGGCCAATATGTATATCACGGAACCCCCGAAGCTAGAGGTGTAATCTTGAGCCTGCCAGCCCAAGAACCCGCGATTGAAAAAGTGGCTAAGTATGGAATGAGGAAGTTGTCGGTCGAAGTCGTGATATAGAAGCATGAGTATAAATGTGAACCTGTGAGTCCGCCAACCCACACACCTAGACATTTTCGGAAATACAACTAAGCAAAGCAACCAGAAAGCAAAAGTAGAGGAGAAAAACAAAGGGGAATTTTGTTAAGGGAAAAAAGGGAATAATAGAGAGTGGGAAAATAGAAATGGGGAGGGCAATGTTTGGAAGCAGGAAGTCTAAAAAAAGGTCGATTGTTGCCAAATCATCATTTTCTAGTCCAATATTATATGCACCTACTCGTTTTTTGTGTTTGATTTACTATCATAGTTGGTATACCTTTTCGAAGATTGTACTTCATCCCCCTCTGCTGTGGCATATGAGAATTCATTTTCTTGTCCAACTAATCTGTTTCTTTCAATGTAGAAACACATAAAATACAGTGGACATGAAGGTAAGTTAGTATGTAGAAATACATGTAAAAAAATAAATACAATTCTATTTATTTCAATGTAGCAACACATATAATACAATTCACATGAAGATAAGTTACTATGTAGGAAGATACGTAGTATCTACATACAATAAATTAGGTGCAAAGCAATAGAACAAGTAGAACAAATATACAAACAATAAATGAAATACTAAACAATGGAATATGAAATAAGAGTAGAAGCATGCACCTTTGTATCTCCTCTTCTACATTTGCGGCAAAGAGTCCCTCGTCTTATCCAGTTATTCTGTTTATTTAAATGTAGCAATGCAGAAAATACAATGGACATGAAGGTAAGTTGGTATGCAGGAAGACATGTAAAAAAATAAACAGAGTTCGATTTATTTCATTGTAGCAGCACAAAGAATACAATTGACATGAAGATACATTATTATGTAGGAAGATATGTAGTATCTACATACAATAAATTAGGTGCAAAGCAGTAGAACACATATACAAACAATACATGAAATACAAAACAATGGAATATGAAATAAGAGTACAAGCATGCACCTTTGTATCTCCTCTTCTACATTTGCAGTAAAGAGTTCTTCGTCTTCTCTAGTTATTCCGTTTGTTTCAATGTGGGAACACACAAAATACAATGAACATGAATGGAAGCTGGTATGCAAGGGAGAACAGGTAATATGTACATACAATAAATGAGAATCAAAGGAATAGAATAAAAGAGAGTTAGAAACATGAACCTTTGCTTTTCTTGATCCATGGTTGTAATTATATAGAATTTTTCCTATCCAAAATATATTACAAGTCAGAAAATATTAAGAAATCACATGGTCATAGCTGAATGATTTGGTTTTATGAAACAAAGTATCCATATATGCTTTGAGTCATAGAAATATAATTTTTCAATATCTTTGATGTATATTTCATATTTCAAGTACAAGACAAATTGTATCGTGGTCAGACCAGTTTGTGTATAGGATAAAGACGTTGTATTGTGATATGGGCACATTTCACCATATATGGTTAATACGTGCATTTTGCACATGTTTTATCTTAACCAAAGTAAAGTGGACATTGCAATTGCACATGTAGTTGTCCAATTATTTGTTATGACACTATTTTGTAGCATGTCAACATCGAAGTATCCTAGAATGATAATGGTTTCGTCCAGATGTAAATGGTGTGATGCATTTGAGAATACATTCATTATGTTAGCAATGTTGCACATGAAGCGACATAGAAATTGAATATTGCAATTTGCAATCCACGTAACACCACTCTTGCTAGCACCATCTCAGTATCTTTTTCTTCTACAAGAAAATTTTGCAAAGGCATGTAGGTATGGTTCAGACTTAGGAGAAAAAATTGGAGCAAAATTTAAGAGCAGGATGGAAAGATATGCCAATTTTGTGCAATTTCGTTGCAGCCTAGGCAAGGTTGTACCATACCTAGCCCTTTTACACCTACATGCAGTTTTCTTCTACAAGAACATCATGTAAAGGCAACACGCTTGACATTGTATTTTTCATTCGAAAGACATGGGTTCAATTCCTATACGGGATAGGTAGGTACGAGATAGGCACTAGATTTCGACTTCATCACACACGACAAAAGACCGGAATTTGCAATGCTAGAAAAAATGACAGCTGGAGTTGTGCACACGACACTGGCATGGACATGGTGTAGAGTCCCAGGAAAAAATCGGAGGAAAAATGAAGAGCAGGAGAAAAAGATATGCCAACCTCTATGGAAAGCCTGCAAGGAAAGAACGATGAATAAATACTTAAACATTCTTACTTGCAAAATGAAAACAACGAATAGTAAACAACAAACACGAATGAAAGTATACTATTGAAACTTACTCGTTAATGATGAACGACATTTTTGCAGGTCCACTTGTGGGTGCAGGACTTGAACATCGCAAAGTGAAAAAAAACAGCTCCAACTATCGGCGCAGGACCTCAACCTTGAAAAGCCGATGCAAACATAAGCAAACAACAAGCAACAAACCAATGATCAAGCACCAACATGCCTAATTGTAGCTGCATGACCTCAAACTCGCAAACTTGAACCAAACAACAACAAGCAACAACCGATGAACCAACAAACCAATGAACAAGCAACAACCACCGAACCAATAAACAACATATGTATCTTCAATGATGACCAAATTGCATCCCAAACACAAAATAAATTCGAAACATATGAAGACCATGCGAGTGGAAATAATTAAACATTCTTACTTGCAAACTGCAAACAATAAACAACAAAGAATGAATACAAATGAAATTATGGCATCGAAACTTACTCGGCAACAATGAATGACAGAAGCACAGGTCAAATTGTGGGTGCAGGACTTGAACTGTGAAAAGTAAAAAAAATAGCTTCAACTGTGGGTGCAGGACCCCAACCTTGAAAAGTTGAAGCAAACAAAAGCAAGCAACAAGCACCAATAGGTCCAATCGCAGGTGCAGGTCCTCAACCTTGCAAAGTTGAACCAAACAACAACAAGCAACAACCGACGAACCAACGAACAAGAAGCAGCCACCGAACAAGTAAAATATATATATATATATCTTCAATGATGACTAAATTGCATTCCAAGCATAAAAGAAGTATGAAACATACGATGGCTATGCAACTGGAGGTGGACAACAATACTGTCCAAATTCACTGCAACACTGTATGGAAAAATTCGAGGAAAAATGTACTGTGAACGTAAACATTTAAGGATGTAAGGGTTGTTTAAGGGCCTCACGCTATGCAAACATTTAAACTGCTAGGCCTGTTTAAGGGCCTTGTGCTATGTAAACATTTAATCTGTCAGGCCTATTCAAGTACCTCAAAAAGAGTGTCAATGCTCTAAACCTTCGGTATGTAAACATTTCAATACAAATAGAAATAATAAAACATTAAAAAACAACGTCGATGCTCAGAACTTACAATATGTAAACATTTCAGTAAAAATTTAAAAATTAAAAAAGAGCGTCCAAGCTCAAAACTTTGGATATCTAAACATTTACAACATTGGGAAGAACGAAGCTGGCAATAAGACTTTCAATCTATTCTCCAATGAGACGATGACATATAAGGTTTTTTTTATTATATAAAAAATAATGTTTTTACTTCTATAGTTCAAACAATACAGATGATGCGAAAATTTATAGTCAAAGGACATATTAATATGAAGTCAACGAATTATCAATCGCTATAGTCCCATTACGCCTTCGAAAAGGACTAATAATAACAATTAAATAACAATTTATTGTTTGATAAGATGTGAAGACATGAATGCAAGAAAATAGGCGAGAGTACAATATTTAATATTTAGTGTTATTTAAGAAATAAATTGATGGTTTAAATCGTTGGATATTGAAATGATAAGGTTTAAATTTTATTAATATATACGGTTTTTTAAGTTGTCTCAGTTTTTTAATTAATATATATTTAATAAGTCAAAACTCAATGCCATTTTGAATTTTGTAACGAATTAATTTGGTAATAGATGGGAGAAGTTACCAACGAGACATTATAATGTGGTGTGGATCTTTCAAATTAGATTAAGTTTTGATTGAATGACGTCGTTGCGATTGGAACTTGTTATAGAATAATACCATATACTTTAATGTGGTGATAGAGCTTGGGTTTCATCGTTTATTGACTTGTTTAGCTTCAATCAAGGATGCAGATGTAGATTGTTGGTTTGATTGACGAGGAAGGGAAATTAAGCCAAGTGCTTCAAGATTGCATAATTGATATCCGCTAATATGAGATGTTAAAGGCACAAGATTCAAATTGGCACTAAATTTCAAATTATATGTGGGATTTTTGTTGAAAGTTGGTGTTCTCTATTATAGATTGCATTTTCATAATTATGTTTGATTTGGCTTTGTATATATCAGTTTGTTGGAGCTTTATTTGAGTTGGGTTTGGATATTTCAGTTGGATTTGGCTTATTTAATGAAATTTAAGTTTACTTGAGGACGATATATACATGGTAGCATTCAAATGTGAATGTTTCTTTTGGACTAAGTGAATGATAGAAGACAAAAACACAAAAAAGGGACTTGTTTAACTCTACTTGGGTTGGTAAAAGAAGTAGAATTATCACTTTCTTGTAGATATAGAATGAACACTCTCCTGTACATGTGATCTTGTTTATTTTATACATTCTCACACTTACATGAGCACCAATTAGGGAAGGAAATTGTGTCCAAACTATGCATGTGTGCCACATAGGCCAATTAAGGTCTCGATTTCGAGATGATAAATGGGGCGTGTCTATTAGGTGCTTAACATATCCATGAATCTTTAGGTGTTTCGCTTTCTAGACAAATGGGAAGCTTGATGTGCACAGTCCAATTGCTATAACCAGATATGAACCTTAATAAATTTGTGTTTCTCCAAATCATGTTCACATTGAAGCTTTAACGTTCATTAACTGAAACAGAGTTTTTCTGGCTCTTTTGTTGATATATTTGTAGAAGGTGGAGATAGATCCTTGCAAAAGGTGAAGACATATATTTGCTAATAGATCTTGAGACTAGATTCTTTCCCACAACTCCATGAAAGCTTTGGTTCATGGGAAAACTATTCTCCCTTGCTTTCAGAGCTCTTTTGGCTTGTGTCATGTTGCCTAAATCTTGCTCTTTAATGAGGGAAGTGAAGCATCATTGGTTAAAATTATCATTATAAAGTATCAATGGATCCCAAGTTTCCATTAAAATGTATTTATTGCCCATTATAGGTTGATAGGAATCAACAATTCCATAGTAAATTTTTGTTGCATCCTCTTTAGCATTCTCAAAAAATTGTATAGCTCTTTTGGAGGGTTAGCATTCTCAAGGATTTGTATAGCTCTTTTGGAAGGTTAACATTCTAGAAGATTTGTTTACCTCTTTTGGAAGTTTAGTGACTAAACTATATCCACATAAATTTATTTAAATATAAAGAGTTCATTAAATATATTTATTGCATTTTGTTATTCATTGCAAATGAATTCAAAACAATAGAGTCTATGTTTGGCTTATGACTATGCCAAGTCATTAATCTGAAGTGTAATTCCTTTAAATGCTTAGTAAATTCTTTAGAAGTCAGCTACAAATTTTCTAAACCTATTAGTTCCCATCCAATTTTCAAGATTTATTAGTTTTCAACCATAGATTTAGGTGTCATTTCCGTTGAAGTTATGGTTTTTTCTCATAGTTTCATCTCAGTTATATTTTGGTTCAGAATTCCACCATGTGCAAAAAAAGGTTCATATATGAAAATAGATCTACATATTTGTATATGAAAATGAATTTGTATCTATCGTACTAATTAAGTATTA
>ML822330.1:30086-72311 GCA_009831015.1 Picea engelmannii
TACATAGGAAAAAGCAATTTCTTTTCTCAGGAGAAGTTCTTCTCCCTTCTCTCTTTAGGAACTCAGGCCACTGACCCCTCTGAAGGCAACATATAGGTTTACATCATTAACGATCATAGGGATGACAAAAATAATGTGTAACAACTAGGAGGCACGGGTATCTCAGGATCTCTAGAGAAATCTATCCCTGCATATGGGTAGTCCTCAATCACAGGGATCTGTCGGGATAGCCAAGCAAAGAAATCATCGTCGAAGGACTCAACGGTCCTTCCACCACCCTGTCGCGGCAGTAATACTGCCCATCTACACACTGCAGGGAAAAAGGCCTGATGTCCTCGTACTACAACCCAGAGACTAAAACTCGGAACTCTCTAAAAAAAGAACGAACACAAGATGGTCCCGAACCCGAAGTTACTCTGTGTCCGCTGTCGGAAATATGTCAATTGCCTCTTCATGCACTCGAGCAGTGTGGTACTCCAGTCGAAAATTTGTGCATTCATGCATTGGATGGCACAATTCATCTGTGCACGAGACGCTTGATGCAAGGCTGCTGAGCCGGTAATCCGCCCAATCAGTAACAATATAGTCTGCAACATTATGCTAGTAATATTACTAATAGGTACCTAAGAGCCCACACGGTTAGTCCCAGCCTCACAATGCTTAGCTATCAATTCCGAGATCTTGCTCGGCCTCGCAGGAAACGTTCGAAAGTTGACTGGTTCCCCTCTCCTTGAGAGGCCAGTCACAAAGTAGATATCCTTGGTGGTGGGCACCAGTGATTGCCCCTCTAGCATAAATGACTCTGCATTAGGGTGCCAGTAGTCAATCAAGGCATTTAGTAGCCTTGGTTGTGCGCGCATAAATGGACATAGAAAGAATTTGAGTAAACAGAATTGCATTAACACGACCACGACATTCGGATCTGTTGCAACCAACTCACTGATTGCCTCATGCTCCCTTTCCCTCCACTGGACATACATCCTATCAACACAACAAGGTAAAGGAGGGTCAGTACTTTCTTTTCACTACAAAAGGGGGGTACACGCGGGCTGTAGAGGTGACAGTTGCGTGTACACGCGGGCAGACTTTACTCTGCCTGAATGTACATGCGGCCTGTCCATAGACAACCCGCGTGTACCTAGGGCCGACCTTTTTAAGGTCGACGCCCACCCAAAGAATAAACTAAAAGACAAAAGTAAAGTATTGAATAGCTAGATAAGGGAGTTTGTACTTACTTGGTCCAAGCAGAAGTTAGTTTCGTCCACTGTAGCTCCCGAAATCACTATTTTTGGCAAAGGGGGTCTTTTGGCTCCAGAGTCAATTTCCAAATCAACAATGGTGATAATGAGCTGCCAGCTTCTATTTATAGACTTTTTGGCTTCTTTTTGTCACTTTTTTGGCCTCCCTTATCAATTTCTTTATACCAAAAACCATTTAGAGTGATTCAGGAGTTATACGGGAGGGATTTGATTGGGTATTGGGACATTGTTTTTTGAGTTTTGAGAAAATATTGACGGTCCATAATTTTTTTTTCTTTCAACTTGAGCATATAGGTTAGGTGACCACCTCGACTTTTGCGCCTCGTTGTCTTTTTCCTCTGCTATAGGATCGATCCCTTCAGGTTGTGACACAGAACCGTCATATTTTCTTTAGAAGTGTCGCAACTTGGTGGTAGATCTTACCAGAACATGGATGCCCTAGGTAGGTCCTGGTTGCATTATGGTGTCCATGCCGTTCCTAAAAACACTGTAGGCTCGGGAGTCCATATAGTCTTTCCTGAATATGAGTTTGAGCCTCGTTTACATGATTCTCTGTCGCTCTTTGTCTCACCCTCAGGACTGCCAAAAATAACAGGTCTCCTTTTAAGCCCTTTTCAGACCCTCTAAAAATGAAAAGATTTCCAAGCGATCTTGTGGCCTTTCACGCTCGTTAAACTGAAATTTGAAGTCACGTCTGTCCGGTGGTAGTTTACCCCTTTTTCGAACTGGACGGTCAACTGTACGAACAAAGGTATACTCTATCGAATTCCCATTCTTTAGAAGAGTACTCTCAGGTATAATTTTATTCCTTTTTCGGGCTTGAGGGACTAAATTTACGAAAAAGAAACCCCCACGGAGTCCATAGTTAAGCTCTTTTCAGACTCCCTAAAATTGAAAAGATCGCCGAGTGACCTTATTCTTTCATACTCGTTAAATTGGTCCAGAAGAATATTCCTGACGGAGTCCATAGTTAAGCTTTTTTCAGACTCCTTAAAAGTGAAAAAATGGCTGAGTGATATTGTCCTTGTCACACTCGTTAAAATGGTTTTGAATTGACGTCTAATCGGTGCTAGTTTACCCCTTTTTCGAACCGACTAGACTATTGTCGAAAAAGGTACCCCACCGAAGTCTCCTTTTATGCTTTTTCAGACTCTCTAAATATGAAAAACCACCGAGCTTACCTTCTCTGGGATCGTTAACCTTACATCGAAGGACATTACCATTGTGTGTTCTATCAACCGCATTTGCATACCTTATCCACCAGCCTTGTGACAGTTTGCTTCTGCGTCTTAACACCTTTGACCGTCGGAGTATTTCCCCAAGTATCATGTTATCGGAACATCAGTCTTGTCCTTGTGCCTTGAGCTTGTATGTTTGTAGTACTTGTTCCTCCATTGTAACGTAATATTCCTTTATTCTTTTTCCAAAATTATTGAAAAGAACAAAAAAATCAAATATACCCCAAAAAGAGGATGGGAAAAGTATTTTCTTTATTGGCAGCATAATGAGTCGCCCTTGGATAAATCACATCTGTCCGTTTGATCATTAGACTATGGGATATAGTACGACCTTAGGAAGCTTTTCTCGCTATATATAGTTGTGTCCTCCACCGTTTGGTTATTCTTCCAAATATATGGAGAGTTTGTGTTGCCTCCTACTTCGTAGACTTATGATTAACATATATGTTTCCTGAGTCTTATCGCTTGTCGTGATATTGTCCAAGGGAAGTTTGTCACTAAGCCTGAGTCGTCCCCTCTGCAATATGTCTCTTGTCCGCATACCCGACCATCCTGAACGTCCAATCAAGTCCTTGTTCGAAATCACGGAAGCCTTCAGTTCGATCATCAAGATTATCAAGTCCATAACCGACGAGCCGTCGAAGACCTATGGGTAGTGCAGTCGTACACTCATATTACACTCCTACCCGAGTTTTAGAAGATTTTGAAGTTGTTGCTCGAGCTCTGAAGTCCAGCCATCAGGCCGAATCAGCTTCTGGAAGATGGATACTCTATATGTATATCTTTCTGATTTTGAGATGTAGCTCCGCTGTGTATTATTCGCAGATACTCTTTATCATTATTTGACATGGATCTACAGTGTATTGGATTGGTATCCATGGTTCTATTTTATCCTGAGCATGGGTATGCCTGCCTTGGTGAGACATTTGTTATTTTGCAGACGACACCTCCTGGTTCCTGATCCTTGGGCTCAATCGTTCGATACATCAGTAAAGATTGGTAATGTATTTCAACCATCAGATGCTCTTGTGACCTCACACATTAGGGGGCATCTGTTATAACCCTAAATTGCACCACACATGCTTACCTGGCATCAGGCCAACTCATATCCCTTCTTTGCCAAAACTCTGCTTAACAACTCTTTGAAAATCCTCTTGTGTCAAGGCCCACGCGCCCTAACCCATTACTGCACGCGTGTACACACTGGCTGACTCACAACAACCCGCGTGTACCTAACAAAGCACGAAAAAAGGAAATTTGTCGATAGAACAAAAAGCTATGGGTCAGTTAACTGAAACTCCTGGCCATGCATGGTTGAGGGTTCGTCCAAAACCCTAGCTCCTTCTAGCCTATAAAAGAAGGGGTAGGGGTACCATTTGAAAGAGGAAAAAATATAGCGAAGAAACTCTGCCCATTTATGTAATCCATTGTCCCAACCCTTTAGCCTTTCCTCATGCCAAAGGAGATTTAACGCAAAGTAGTTGAAGGACAGAAGAAGAGGAGCCCAGGATCAGGTTCAAGGAGCGGTGGTCGGTCTCAACTTTTGTAAGTTGATTCACTTTCAGTAATAAAAGGAATACTTTTCCCATCCCAATGCATGAATTGTCTATGATTTGATTAATTTATGCTTGATTTCTAATCCTTGAGTATAGAAGTAGCATGCATGCATAGTTGTTGTTTGTCTTGAGTGTAGGTCATCTGTGGAAGGAGCAACGCAAGCAAGTAATCGAAGCACAACGAAGGATCTACATCGAACGCCGGTAATAAGGTTGGTGGTCCTTTTCCATGCATTTACTGTGAAAAAGGGGTTTAAATCTTAGGTTGTAGGTAAAAAAGTAGTTTCTATTCGGTCAAAATATGCATGCAAGTCTGACTCTAGTTTGCTAGTCCGTAGGGTGTTTTTCCCAACAACACATATACAAGACAAGATTCTATCAAATGGATTTGAACGAGTGTATGAATTCAATAGTGCTTATGGTGAAAGTTCCTTTGAAACCATTTGTCATTTAACACAAGATGAATATGACATGCCTTGCTTGCGATGCATAATGGCACAAACTTTTTCAAATGCAATGATGCATAATGATTATTTGACAATTAGATGCATAGAACAATATATCAAAATTTATATACAAAAAGATGTCCCAATAGTAGCGATTTGGAAAGCGTATATTATGCATTTGGAATTTTCATATGAGAAAGGAAATATAGAAGGTGGTGTTTTTTGTTTATGACTGGATGACCTGTATTTGAGACATAGAAATATGGATATGGTTTGTTGAGACAACCACTATGTTAACTAGATTCCATTTTGTGAAAAACACATCAAAGTATTTAATGTTATTCGATATCAAACAAACATAGGGAATTTTCATTTTGAGCCATTGCAACGAATAAGAGAGAGAAATATTAAAATTAAGCCAATATTGTCTCCGAACAAAAGATATAGAGAGAATAAACGTGTATCTCTTCAATCTCTAAAAATATTAATTAGAGGTAATGTTGTGCCGCAACAAGAAACAATGACATTTGCTAGAAGTAGCTAAAATTGAAGAAAAAAAAATGAAAATGAAAATGTTATTAGTGAAGAATTCCAATCATTCAAACAAGAGAACACGAATAAAAAAATAAAAATAATTAGGCTTTTTCATGGAAGCAAGGAAGAACAAGAAAACACACTTCTGACATTAGTCGAGCAAGCAATCGAGAAATATGTCGTTGACATGCTTATCTACAATTGCTTGGTCTGTAATCACACTTTATTTAGAAAATATGTAGCAAAAAATAAACAAATACATATACATAAACTTGATATTGAAACAGGAAAAATAGAATTGAAAGAATACACAAATGACAATTTAGAAAATCAATACACTTGCAAACCTTTTCAATAAGCTTTGCGGCATGATAAGATTCCCAAATTTGCATGTCCTCAAGATATTAGACAAAATAAGCGTATACACATAATGAAGCTACTAAATGAATTAGAGAAAATGCTAATAGCTTTGAGATCACCTTTCTTGCAAATTCGAGAGCTAGGTCAAAAGTATATAGTACAACAAATGGGCTTAATTGGAGGTGTAATCAATGTGCTTATTGACACGTCTCAAATTCAACATGATTTACCTCATGACATAAAAGAAACTGACACAGTTGTGGTGGTAGTAAAGAAGAAGATGTTCTACAAAAGTGCTTATGATTTTGGTTGCATTCATGTACACATGATCTTGAAAGCATTAAAGTGACTATGCAAAAGAACACTCTATAAAATGGAGAAAGTTGTTATAAATGACAATTTGAAACATATGTTTAACCAAGTCAAAGATCCATATGAAATTGACACTGATAATGAAATGGACACCAACACCAATGAAAACACTAAAGAACCAATAACAAATACATTACTCCATGGATTCACTGATTTACATAGTACAAATTATCTTCAAAACAACCAAATAAACATTGCTCCCACTAAAGGCTACATGCCATTAGGAATTTTTCAAGAGAGCTTCCCTAAACTTTTCTATGGAGAAAAATGACCATACATGTTATGATCCAATGCCTTAAAATGATAAAAAAGTCAATAATTACAATCCACTTCGAGGGGGAAACCTGATTTTACAATATATCCACTTCAGAATATAATATCAGATGAGATAAGATGATCCTAATACTAGATCTCCTTGATATATATAGGAGACAAAGGGGTACAATTATGATGAAAGGTTGCAATGAAGAGTTCTAGCCGACCTACTAGAAATGTAATAATTCAATATCTATGGATTATTAAGGGGTTTTATACATAACATGGGGCTTTGTCTAGGGCTTAACATGCCCCTCCCCTTCAAACAAGTGTCTCCCTAGACACTTGACTAACCAGGATTACTTATGCACAAAGAACTCATCTTCCCATGAAACCTCTTCCACTAGTAAGTTCTTCCATTTGACGAGGTACTCTGTAATTGCTCAATTTCTCATCTGCTTGATTCTTGTTTCAAGGATTGTTTTTGGATCTAGTATGATTTTCCCTTCTTCATTGATCTCTGATAAAATAGTTTGGACTAGGATCTTGTTGCCGATGACCCTTTTTAAGAAAGAAACATGGAAGACTAGATGTGCATGTGAAGATGGAGGCAACTCCAATTTGTAAGCCATACTTCAATCCTTTTCAAAACCTTATAGGGGCCATAATTTTTGGGTGCTAATTTATTGTCCTTCTTTTGTTGCTTGAGGGAAATTTGTTTGTATGGTTCTAGCCTTAGAAATACCCCATCCCCCACTTCACTGCGATGTTGATCTACTTGTTGTTTCATCCTATTTTGTGCCATAACCAAGTTGTCCTTCAATAGTTTGAGGACCTCTTGTTGGTTCCTTATGTGGTCCTCCACTGCTTGAACCTTTGTATTCCCTTTCAAGTGTGATGTGATGGATGGAGGATGATATCCATAAAGTGCCAGAAATGGGGATATTTTTGATGAAGTATGGAAGAATGTGTTGTATCACCATTCCACCAAGGGAAACCACTTGACCCATTGTGTCTATTTATTGGATGCAAAGCAATGAAGATATCCTTCTAAGCATTTATTCACAATCTCAATTTTCCCATTGGATTGAGGGTGGTAAGATGAGCTATGAGCCAATTGAGTACCCAAACAAGAAAATAATTCAATCCAATAATTTCCAGTGAAAATTGGATCTCTATCACTTACAATAATATTGGGGAATCCATGTAGCTTTTGAACTGTTTCCATGAATGTTGTGGCTACTATACTAGCTTTAAAAGAATGAGAAAGAGAGAAAAAATAGGCATACTTTGTTAGTCGATCCACTACTACCATGATGACAGTCTTTCCTTTGGATTTGGGTAAACCTATAATAAAATCCATTGAAACTTCTTCCCAACGTTGGGTTGGTATAGCTAATGGTTGTAGGAGACCCCGAGTCTTGATTGTCTCTCCCTTATTCTGTTGGTGGACCAAACATTCATACACAAACTTTTGAACACAATTTTTAAGACCTTCTCAGAAAAAATCCTTCTTGATCTTGTGGTATGTTTTCAAGAATCTTGAATGCCCCCCTATAGGAGAAGTTTGCAATTCCAGAAGGACCTTCTGTTTGAGTTGGGAATTATTACATACATATAGGAGATCATGATACCATAGCAAATCATTCTTCCATACAAAATTATCTACTGAACCGGGGTCCTCATGTAGTTCTTGAATGATCTTGCATACCTTTTGATCATGCTTCCATTCTATCCTTTCTTCTTCCACCCAATCAGATTGAGAAATAGAAATAACACATAATGAACCTTATGTTTCTTCTTCTTTCCTGGAAGGGGCATCTACCACAACATTATGTTTTCCTTTTTTGTAGATAATTTCAAAGGCATAACCCAACATCTTTGTAACCCATTTTTGTTTCTCTTATGAAGATAATCATTTCTCTAAGAAGTACTTCAAACTATCATGATCTGTTTTTACTTTGAAGTGTCTTCGTATTAGATAAGGGCAACATTTCTGAATTGCATGTAGTATGACGAACATTTATTTTTCATAAATGGGTTTGAATAAGTTTTTTCCTTTAAGTTGGTTGCTTTCAAAGGAAAGAGGCCTTCCTTCTTGCATTATAATTGCACCAATTCCATGGCTCGAGGCATCACACTCCATAATAAATGTTTTTTTAAAGTCAAGCGCGACCAAGACGAGAGTTGTACACATAGTCTCCTTAAGTTTTTTAAAATCTTTGGTTGCTTCTTCAGTCTAATAAAATGCTTCCTTCTTTAATAATGATGTTAGAGGTGCTACTATTTGACCATAGTTCTTGACAAACTTGCCGTAATATCCTATCAATTCTAAGAATCTTCTAAGTTTCTTCAAGGTTTTTGGAATTGGCCATTCCCTCATAGCTTTAATTTTGTTAGGGTCCACTTTTACACCTTCATGAGATACAATATGACCCAAATATTCAACTTCTTGAACCCCAAAGTCACACTTGGAAGGTTTCACATAAATTTGTTGCTCTTCCAATAGTTGTAATACTCTGTCAACATGCTGTACATGATCTTCCCAAGATTTTTTGTAAATTAGTATGTCATCAAAATATACTAACACAATTTTTCTAAGGAAGGGTTTGAAAATAGAATTCATCAAGCTTTGAAATGTTGAAGGTGCATTATTAATTCAAAATGGCATAACCAAAAAGTCATAATGACCTTCATGTGTTCTAAAATATGTTTTAGGAATGTCTTCCTACCTCATTCTGATTTGATGATATCCCGAACGAAAATCCAACTTAGTAAAGAATTTTGTTCCATGCAATTCATCTAATAATTCATCAATGATGGGGATAAGAAACTTATATTTGATGGTCATTTTGTTGAGTTGTCTATAATTTGGACACATATGCCATGAACCATCTTTTTTTGTAACCAACACCACTAGTGAAGAGAAAGAACTTTGGCTATGTTGAATGATGCCAACCTTTAACAATTCCTGGATCACGCGCTCTATCTCACTCTTCTATGCATATGGATTCCTGTAAGGCCTAATGTTAGGTGGTACACTTCCTGGTTGCAAATGAATAGCATGTTCATGATCTCGAGCAAGAAGAAGACCCTTAGGCATTTCACTAAATACCTTGGAATGATTGTTGATAATTAATTGGAGATCTGATGGAGTAGGGGCTATAGATGTTTGAACATCAAGTGAGCACAATTGTGCAATTACACCCTAGTGTCCCTTTTTGAGTAATTTTTCCATGTTATTAGAGCTTATCACTATAGATGGTTTCCCTTGGATACCTCTAAGCTCAATTTACTTTCCATGTGAGGAAAATTTCATGAAAAGATCTTGAAAATTAAAGGCCATTGTTCCCAATGATTCTAACCATTGGACCACTAATACAACATTGACACCACCCATTTGGATGAAAATCATGTGGCTATCCAAAAAATAATCCTCCATGTTGAGATTAATACTATGACATTTCCCTAGACAATTTATGGTACCTCCATCTGCAATCATTACTTGAAATTATAGTGCAGGATATACAAAGCAATTGCGATCTTTTGCTATCTTGTAATTGATGAAATTATGGGTACTACCAGAATCAATCAATATGGTTACCTTTTTGTTTTTGATGTATCCTTGTATCTTGAAGGTTTGTGGAGTATTGATGTCGGCCAATGCATTACAATATATTGTTGGGGTAGTCTCTTCTATATTTGGATCTTGTGGTGGTTCCAATTCCTTATCTTCTTCCTCTTCACAATTTATGTAGAATAATTTTTTCTCATTGCATTTATGCCCCTTACTATACTTATTGTCACAATTGAAACATAGTCCTTTTGCTCTTCTTTCATCCATTTGTTGAGGTGTTATCCTTATCAGTTGAGGTACACTTGTCTTATGAACCCCAAAACGATCTCTGCTCCCTGTGTGTGCAACAATGGTAGACTTGTGTGTAGCCTTATTCTTGTCTTGAATATGAAGAGAATAATACATAGCTTCGATAACATTTTTAGGGTATCTTAATAAAATCTCATGTTCAATGTCCTCTTTTAATCCACCCATGTAATCTTGCAACAACTGTTCATCACTTATGCCATCCACCCTTGTGGCCAATACCTGAAATTTTGAATTATAATCTTCAATATCTCTTAAGTGCTTGATTATTGTCAATTGAATGAACTATTCATGTTCCCAAACTTTCCCATATTTTTCTTCTAAGTATCTTGTAAATAAGCCCCAAGTATAATGATAAAAAGGGGGCTGCCTTTTTACTATACATTGGTACCATTGATATGGGTTTATCTCAAAGTTCAAAGTTGTTATGTGAATCCTTTTCTTATCAACCATAATATTATGTAGTTCAAAATATTTCTCTATTTGTTTCACTCAGGTAAAGACCTTTGTTCAATCAAACTTATTTAATTCATTCTTGGGAAGGTTGAATTTAGGACCCCCCCATCTATGGAAGAAATACAAATATTGAAATAGAGGACTTTGTAGATAGATTTTTGTCTTTTGAAATTCAAGGATACTTGCAAATGATATTAAGGCAATTCAACATCATCATCACACAAGAGCTTGTAGGAAAAAGAAAAATGTTCACTATATTTTCAATTTCCCCATTCCTCCAATGAGGAAAACAATAATTCTTGAACCAACATAATTTAACAATGATACAACAAAGAAAAATGCAAAATTGATTTTTGACACTCTAGATGATGCTAAATACAATGAGACATATACGTTCGATAGCTTTTTAGAAAGCTTGGGTTTGATAGAAGATGAATACATCAGGTGAATTAAATGTAGTTTAAATCGAACAACAATTTTACTAGAGAGAAGACCAATAGACATATGGACTAGTGTTTTTTCTCATCATATTCCAAGAATTTGGAATGTAAATATAGATTCTCAGTTCATACTTGATTCATATGTAGCAACTAAATATTGCAATTCTTATATGTCAAAACTTGATAAAACAATGACAATGACATTTAAGCATATACGATAAGAATACCAAAAAGAAAATGTTGACATTGTACAAACAATAAGTAGGCTTGGAAAAGCTTTGTTAAACTTGCAACACATGTCTACACAACAAGATGCATATATTAACAAAGTTACCAACTTAATGAGAACTCTCTAGAGTTCTCAATTTTTACCCCTGTTTCAAAAACCCTTAAATCAATACCATTGTGGACAAAAACCCTCAAAATTGACCCTTAAATCGAAAAGTGATGTTACCTAGTAGCCTTGGTTTTTTTTTGTAATTAAAATTACGACCTAATTGAAATCATGGCCTAGATGACTTCTACCATCATAGATAAAATCCTTAAAAAAGACTCCCAAATAGTTACTTCAAGAATTATTTGTTAAATTCATTTTATTTTTTTATAAAAAACAAATAAACGGGAAAGAAAAAAATTCCGCAAACATGTTCTTTTAAAAAAATGAAAAAAATGCATTTAAAAAAAATCATAATACATTTTTTTTAAAATAAAAAGTTCAAAAACAAAATTAGCATTAAAATAAATTTGTTTTTTTTGTAAATCCTAAAAAAAAAACAAAAAGACCAAAAAAAATTTATAAACATAAATTTTAAAAGTTTTTTTTTTGAAAAAGAAACTAAAAAGTTCACCCAAAATAGAAAAAAAAACACACACACAAAAACAAATAGTGGCTTTTGGGGAGCGGGAGGGGGAAGGAGCGGGAGGGTGGCGATGCCCGGTCACCATGAAATTTCATGTCTTTTCGGGGGGGTTGGCGATGCCCAACATCACCCCCTCCACATGTCCCCACGAAAAATTGTATTTAAATTTATTTTTTATTTTTTGAATTTTTGTGTCGTTCTTTTTAATTCCTTTTTCAAAAATATTCTTTTAAAATTTGTGTTTATTAATTTTTTTTTGTTTAAATTTTGTTTTTTAGAGTTTTAAAAACCAAATTGTGTTTGCTATTTTTTTTTTTTTAGAGTTTTAAAAAAACTTCAATTTTTTTAATGCTATTTTTTTGAACTTTTTCTTAATTTTTTTATTATTTTAAATTTGACTATGAATTTTTTTTTTAATAAAAAATGTGTGTTTTTTTTTTCCTTTTTTTTTGGTTTGCTAGTTTGTCTGTGACCTGCAGGACTAGCTTGTGGCCGAGAAACCACGACTCAGGGGCATCTAAGCCGTCAAAATCACCCGAGGATCGCACCCGGCTTGAGTCACACCAACCCTTAACATGTCTGGATTTTTTTGTCCCCGCAGATTTCGAACCGATGACTTTAACATCATAGAGTGCCTTAACAACACACTCTGTCACCGACTTTCCTACAGCTCAGGGACTTTTTTCCCTTTTTTTTTAAAAGAACATGTTTGTAGAGTTTTTTTTCTTTCCCATTTTTTTTTTTTTTATAAAAAATAAAAATCAATTTAATATATAATTTTTGAAGTAATGATGTATAAGTCTTTTTTGAGGCTTTTATTTGTGATGGTAGAAGTTGTCTAGACCGCGGTTTCAATTAGGTTATAATTTTAATTACAAAAAAAAAATGATGCTACTAAGTAACATCACTTTTTGATTTAAAGGTCAATTTTAAGGGTTCTGTCCGCAATGATATCAATTCTCAAGGTTGCGATTTCAAATAAGTTGGAGTTTTAACCACCCCCCAAAAACAGGTACTACTGGTAGCACCACTTTTTGATTCAGGGGTTGATTTTGGTGTTTTTGACCCAAAATACAGTTTTTTTGGGTTAGAGTTCTTGTTTTGAGGTCATGGTTCTCGTTAAGTTGGTAACTATGTTTATTGTTCTGTCTCTAGCCTTGAATACAAGCTAAAGGAAATGTATATTTATTAATACTTCACCCAAAGATCAATGAGCATTTATTCTCAAAAAAACTAAAAGATCTGCAATAAGAACCGGATAATTCAGAAGACATAATATGAGCATCAATCATTGATTGCTATTTACAATGTCTTCCAAACATTGGACATATATTGTTACACGAATTTGCATCAAGCTATACAAAAAAGGGAAAGAAACGAAAAAATAGTGGCGTGCCATATGACATTATATACGTGAGATACAACAAACATAAAGACCTTGAAAATTTCTATAGAGAACAATTGATGTGATATGTTCCATACAAACTTGATGAAATCATTTTTTAGAAGCAATATTCGACTTGGAAGAATGACTACATGATCTTGAAAGAAACCATAAAACAAAATGAACACAATTTCACATATACAACATCTAAAGCATGGGGTAACCTTGATGATTCATCAAGCGTGCTTGAACCTAGAGATTATGAAGTGTTTAATAGAAATGTAGATAAAGAGAACCAATCAATTTCTAATGACATATTCTCTAATGATAATAAGCACCATGAAGAATATAACATTGATACCGATCTCCAATACTTTCAAAACATAAAAAAGATAAAAACATCGCTCGACAGACCTTACTATGTTTTAAATCAACCACATATATTAGAGAACACAACATTCTATGACATGAGAATGCCATTGAACAAAGAACAAGCAACTATAGTGAAATATATATTGAATAAAAATAAAAAGGCCCCAAATGAACCAATCCATTTGTTTTTGACAGGAGGCATGGGGGCATGTGCATATGTACAACACTAAAATGGATTGCAACAAATTTCAAATCCCTTGTGCGCATGTACACCAATAGAACGAAACATGACCCTCTTAAATTAAAAGGAATCATAACAACTTACATAGGAAAAGTATCCTTTAATGCGGAGGGTTGTTGGTTGTTTTCCCACTTGCACACATCCTTCTTAAAGATGGCGGGTTGATAACCTAGGGTTCATCCATTTTTGACCAATGAAAACCGCAAGACGTCGACATTTCAATCCTCAACCAAATACTGAAGAAGGTCTCACCCAAGATGCCGTGAGGATCATAGAGATGTCGTGAGGATCACAACCAGATACATTACAAAACATAGTCTCAGAGCAAGCTCAAGGACATTGCCAACAACTACTAATGACTAGTTATTCAACTGAGTAGCTAAGTAACCAATCGAACCCTTTCTCTGTCGCCATTTCTCCCTTTTATTTCTTTCTCTGCTCTGGTGCTCAGCTGCTTTCAGTTCTTCTCCACTCATTGGACGTTGACTGCTAGTCTCACATGCTTCTACCACTTGCATATATTCCACGTAGCCTCTCTAAAATTGTGGAAATCTTAACTACCTTGCCAGCTCATCTCCTTATTTCTCCACGATATCTCGTGTTGCCAGAAGTAATCATTTGAGAAGATTTACCGAAGATTCTTTTCTTGATTTTGGCATGCATGCAGTGTCTTCTTAACTTCTGTCATGAATTGGAAAAACTTGGACTGACGTGCATTGGAAAAAATTGGACTAGTGTGCGTGCCTCATGTCATCTACTGCACAATTGTTAGAGTGTGCAAAAAACTAAAACGTGCGCACAACTTCGTTTGTGCGTGCATGTGATATTTACCCAAAACATTAGGTTCCAACAAGACCCTAGAACTATTATTTGACTCGTCCTCGAGCCAATTTCTTCATGGAGTGACCGGTGTGGGAATTGAGTAAGAGAAAATCATCTTCATTGTATATACAAAGCATCAAACCAAGATATGGTTGCAGCCGGGTTTGAGTAAGAGAAAATCATTTGTCTAGGTTGTAGTTGTAGCTAGAAATAAGTCTTGGAATGATTCGAGCAGTCCTCAAGGTAAACGATGGATTTGGGATTCATTCGGCCATATGATAAAAATCTCTTTCTTTGAGGGTTTCGGTAGTGGTGAGTGAGAGATATTTTTGAAGCACCTCATCCAGGACCTAACCTCCTAACTGAACCAAGTGATACAACTAGAAATTGGCCTAGTTACTTGTTGACCTCCGAGAATTAGATCCCGAGGAAGAGCTCCATCAGTGGAGACCACCGTCATCCTCCTATCTTGTTGATCTAGCTACAGAGGACGAAAGACATGAACTTCCAAGCCCGATGGAGAGGATAACATGTAGCCTTGGGCTACCCTTTAAAAAAAAGGTGAGTATCCATGGTGACATACACACCAACTTCAAGATTAGAGAGTCGACGTATCGCCGCAACTTCAACACACAGTTTAGGGAACCATGTGGTAATAGGTTGTGTCTTGTTGGTGAATAAATTGTTGGTGAATAAGAGGTTGGGACCTTTTCCACCATTTCAATTCGAATTGTCAACCGCTATGAGAATTGGAGTGCAGGCTCTCTAGATACTTGGCCGAACTGAGAATTACACGACCCTAAAATTATGCTACACCAATTCGTGAAAGGGAACCTTGAATGGGAGATGGTAATATCAATGGATATTGGATGGATAGTAGGAACCACACAGGAACTGGTGGATGAGCGATGAGAGGGGTTAAGAGAGAATGGGATGTGGAGGATCTCTCTGATGGATGGGTGGGAAGAGATGGGTATATATAGAGTGGAGAATGGTCAGAAGTGTATCCTGTAATGAGACAAGGCACAAATCGATGTGAACGATCAAAGAAGAAGGACAAAGCCATGACTAAGCCCCATAGGTGAGTGGATAACGGTTCTGATATGTTGTACCGGTGATATTCCTTTTGGAATGTGGCATCATAACCGATTTCGTACCTAGGCCATGTGTGATCTACCCGAACCAGATTGCTTGACCTTTCACTGAGGTGTAACTCTAGATAGCGTAACCTAGACATGTGTGAGTCCTTTGTCAAAGTCATTGCCTTGTAAGTGAGCCATTATTGCACTCAGAATTGGAAATCTTTGGAATCTCCAAAGTTGTCAATCAATCTAGTCCACCTGTGTGATCAGAGCGTGTCTCATGTCACCAAAATTTTTATTGATGCTGTTACGAGGAAAATCTCTCTATGGCTAGGGTGAACCACAACATATAGGTATGAATGTAGAAATCGACTCAATTCCAACATATGTTATATAAACTAATGTGCAAGAGAGGTAAGAAAGAGGCCTACCTTGTCCAAACATTTGATGATGTCCACCATTGAGCATTTCGACCCAAAGCTTTATACTTGCAACAAGTTCTCAACAAACAAGAAGATCAAGCATACAATGATAATATAAAAGGTTAGCACATTATATAACATAATCCGTTAATATACAAAACAAACATGCCCATGGATCATAATACATATATTTTCAAAATATCAATTGGATGGGAAAGGAGTATTTCTATTAATAAATGATCAGCAGAAGTGAAAATATTACAGACTTCTGTGTCAGCACGGTTCAGAACCAAGAAACCGAGTTCCTTCCAACTAGGCCTCCACCACTTCAATCCTCCACAAAAGGCAAGCTCATATAAGGGATACAAAGAGTTTATCCATCAATAAGGGAAGATCTTGGGGGCTGAACACTGTGTTCAGACTTAAAGGACAAAGGGATGCAGACTCAATATGAAGTAAATAATTTCTCTAGAGTAACTTCGCTCTCAAAGTTGAATTCTCTCCCCTTTTCCATAGCTCAAAATTGGCTTCTTTATAGCCTTCAAAATGCAACTGAAGGGCTGAGTCGGAACGTTTCCAGTATATGGAAGGCCAAGGATCAGAGATCTCCTGTCGTGACATGGAAACCCGACATTTAATTTTGATTTTTTGGCACAAATCCCGATGTACGCGGGCTATAGTGGAGAAACCAACATATACGCTTGTTGTATAGCTTGCAAGGTGCGAACAAGTGGAAAAATATTTATTTTTGTCTCTAGATTTATCAATCAGGGAAAGTAACTCTACATGGGGGAATAGAATAAGGCTCTCTCTGCAAGATTGCGTAGGGTGAGGAAAATCTTGCTTTAACAGATGCTGACTAAGTACTTTTATACCTACTGTACATCCTACTCTATACCTACCCTACTCTAACTCCAATTGGGATAGAGGATGCCAAGTGATAGGTGACCACTGTGGGCCATAGTACACCTTCAATCTACTTCCATTGACAAGTCCTTTGAGCAGTTGTCCCTGCAATGTAGCCAACTTGGTTGCACTAGCTTCGCTGATGTAAACTAGGTGGAAGGGGCCCAACCAATGCATATGTAACTTACCAGGGTTCTCTAAATATTTTTTGTTGTATAACAACACCAAAGACCTTGGTTGCAGGATTTTGTGGTGGATGTTGTGATCATGCCATGCCTTCTGTATCTGCTTTTCGACCACTTAGATGAATCCCACCACCAAACGATCCTCTTCTAACTCCATGAGTTCATCTAACATGTGCTAAAGTGACTGTTCATCTATCATGTGAGTGGCTATAACAATATGTAGGTTGGGAACAATAAACTCAAGTGACATGATTGCTTCTTTGTCGTAGACCAATCTGAGTGGGGTGTGCTTTGTCGGCCTTTTGCAGGTTGTTTGGTATGCCCATAACGCGGTGAGGATCCACTGATCCCAGTCGTCAGGCTGCACATTCCAAACTTTGGTTAAAGAATGTTCTAAAATCTTATTTAAATATTCAACCATACCATTAGCTTGAAGGTGATAGGGGGTGCTCTTTTGGTGGTGGATCATGAACTCTCGAGTGAGTTCCCAAATGGTCACATTCAGAAAATGTGAGCCTTGTTCGCTCATCAATACATTCAGGCACCCAAACCTGGTAATCACATTCTAAAAAATGAACCACGTCTCCATTTTTGTTGTATAATCCTTAACCGACACAACTTCGTCCCATATTGTCGAATACTTAGTGGCAATAATAATATAGCGTGCACCCGTCCGATGCACGGGAAGATTGATCGGGCCCATAAAATCAATGGACCACTTTTCAAATGGCTCCAACATTGTAACCATAAACAAAGGAAACTCATCTCTTCAGCAAGGATTTCTGATGTGTTGACATATGTCGCAACATTTACAATATTCCTTGGCATCGACAAAGAGTGAGGGCCACCAAAGAGATGCGTGCAAGACGTTTCACGTGGTGGCCTTGCTGACATTGTGCCCTCCTACAATTCCCTCATTTTCTTCATTCAAAACGGGGTTTCGCTCATGCTCTAAGGCACTTGCGCAAAATGCCATCAACTCTGAGCTTATACAATTGTCCAACAATCAACTAGTAATTGGCACTACAGGTCACCAGTTGACGATGCTGAGCTGGAGTATAACCCCTCAGAGCCCGTCTTGTTGTGAGAAATTCAACTATCTCGGTTAGTTGATCAGGGACTGCTTCTACATGGAAGAGTTATGCATCGAGGAGTTCATCATCTAGACTTCAACTCACTTCTCCAGACTCGATCCTTGATATATGATCTAGTCCAACATTATATTTTCTTGGTTTAACAACTACTTCAAACTCAAATTATTGAAAGTGCAGCAACCAGTGGCATATCCTCCACCCCAACACTGGCTTGTTGACCAAACACTTAAGCGTGAAATTGTCAGTCAAGAATTTAAAAGGGGTTCCCAACAAGCAATGTCAAAACTTCTGCAAGGCATATACCATAGAGATCCCTCGTGCTCCATTGTTGTATAATTTTTTCCCACATCAAACAGTTTGCAACTAGCAAATTAAATTGGATGATCAATATTCCCTTCGCCTGGTTGCGCAAGAACTACTCCTAACACAATGGACGAAGCATTTACATGAACATGAAAGAGCTTGGACCAATTGAGGAAAACTGGAATCGTCGCAATGATTACTTTCTCCTTTAGGGTATCTAGGGATTCCTGACATTCCTGAGTTTAGATATACTTGGTATCCTACAATAGCTTCTCCAAGGGGAAACAATTTTTGCATAGCTCTGAATGAACCACTGATAATATCATGTATGATCCAATGTGGCACGCAACTTATGAACTAAATTCAGGTCCACTATATCCAATATGGAAACAACTTTAGCCTGGTCAACCAACAATCCATTCTTGCAAACCACATGCCCCAACAACATCCCAATTGGTGTACAAAAGATGAACTTCTTCAAGTTCAACAAAATATGGAGCTGGAGCCATCGATCTAGCATCAACTGAAGGACTTGTATGTGCCCTTTTAACAAACTGAACATTGTATAGTCATCCAAGTAAAATTTAAGAAACTTGTGAATGAATTCTTTAAAGTTCACGACCACAATCCTTGAAAGATTGCAGGGGAATTCTTCAACCCAAAAGACATCATCGTATAAGAAAAGGAACCCCATTATGTCATAAAGGTGGTTTTTTATTGATCCCCCTCTGCAATCCAAACCTGATGATATCTTGAAAAGTTGTTTGTAAAGGAGTAGGCTTCTTTTCGTCCAACATTCTCTAGTACCTCATCAGTGAAAGGGGTAAGGAACTGATTGTGCACACTGGCGAAATCAAGGCTCCATAGGTCTACACAAATTTGAATGTCATATATTTTCTTTGATTGCACCACCATGGGAATAATCCAATCAGATTCCTCCATTGGAACAATGATGCCGACATCTAACATCCGATCCAACTACTTGCACACTTTTTCTTTATACTTGGGATTTAAGCAGTAAGTCCTTCTCTTAACCGGTTTAGCATCATCCAAGTAAAATTTAAGAAACTTGTGAATTAATTCTTTAAAGGTCACGACCACAATCCTTGAAAGATTGCAGGGGAATTCTTCAACCCAAAAGGCATCATCGTATAAGAAAAGGAACCCCATTATGTCGTAAAGGTGGTTTTTTATTGATCCCCCATTGATCATCCAAACCTGATGATATCTTGAAAAGTTGTTTGTAAAGGAGTAGGCTTCTTTTCGTCCAACATTCTCTAGTATCTCATCGGTGAAAGGGGTAAGGAACTGATTGTGCACACTGGAGAAATTAAGGCTCCATAGGTCTACACAAATTGGAATGTCATATATTTTCTTTGATTGCACCACCATGGGAAGATCTCTATGTGGTGTGCTTCAGTTCTTCATGGTCTTGGACTTTTTGTAGTGACCTCTGCATCACACGTTGTACTTATTCATGAATCTAGGCCTCTTCAAGTGACCTTTGTGTCATTTTCTACAACTCTTCTCATGCTCTTTCTTCCTCTATGACCCTTTATGTGTCGTGCATGAACTGCTTCTGTTGGACAACATCAAACTTAGAAGGGGGCTATGTTGCCTTTCATATCTTCCCCTTCGACTTTTGACCCAAGATTTCACCATGCTCAAAGTCCATTCCTATCTTTTCTCTGCCTCGGGTTATCACCCATAGATCAACCTCATCATCCTTTTTCTGATTCCCACATGGATCTACAATCACCATGTTACAAGGTTCCTTCTTCTCTTCCCACTTCTTCAATAATTCATGACAATCCTTTGTAACATGCTCAGGGCTATAACAATACCCACATAGAGCACACAGTTTGGTACAAAATATAGACATATGGCCTATCTCACCACAATTAAAAAAATGATGGGTCTACCTCCACCTCCTCATCCCCGACCTCATCCATATCTGCCTCTGGGACCTCTTTGATATCCACCTCTCTCAACACTACCATGGTCACCACCCTTCTGTTCCTCCTGGACTTGAAATACATCGAGGGTATGGTATTGCATCAACTGGAGTGATTAACAGTTGTTCACATCATGCCCCATGGACTTACATAATTCGTAGAATGAAGTATGATGCATCTTCTGATATTTCTCCAATGTTGGACAACGAGGTGGGATATGGCCCCACTATTTGCAAATATCACACCACTCCTTCTGTGGTCTAGCTGAAAATGGATTCAGCACACATGTTGTCATGCACTTTACCAGTGTAGGACACTCATCTCTATGATTCCCCTCTAACCGACACATTGTACACCATACATGATCATGCACAACTTTGGCCTTTTACATATCTTGCAATTGTATTGTCTGGTTGGCCAGTTGAGACTATACTTGCGTCAAGCCTTCTGATGCCTCTCCTCCTCCTCCTACAAACAAATGTTTCCATGTAGTTTCCCAGTG
Organism: Picea engelmannii; assembly: GCA_009831015.1. Lineage (NCBI taxonomy): Eukaryota > Viridiplantae > Streptophyta > Pinopsida > Pinales > Pinaceae > Picea > Picea engelmannii. The sequence continues at coordinate 51,014 of ML822330.1, forward strand.
TAGGAAACTCATCTCTACGATGCCCCTCTTACCGACACATTGTACACTGTATGTGCTCATGCATGACTTTGGCCTTTTCCATATCTTGCAATTGTATCGTTAGGTTGGCCAACCGAGACTATACTTGTGCCAAGCCTGTCGATGTCTCTCCTCCTCCTGGTGTAGTCTCCAGACACATCATAACATCTACCTCTTTTTCTTGAGTAGTCACCTTTTGCTAGGTAAGAAAGACTCAAATATGGGGAAGCAACCCTGTAATGAACCATTCTCTATGTTGCACGTCCTGGATCTGGAACAACAACCTATCCAATAAAATTTTGAACTGTTGGTCATAATCCCACATATTTTCTCCCAATTTCTACTTAATATCCTTAATGTATGTAATGGATTAATATTTTGGCTTAGGCTTCTAGAATTCCTTAAGCATATCTCTCTTGATCTCTGTTAGGGACCTCATCTGTCCCACTAGCATAGTGGCCTTATACTTCATGTGCCACGTCAAGGATCTATCCATGAATTTGGTCTCTAACTGCACAATATTTTATGCCTCGTGTGTGATCCTCTTCACAGACAATATTGCTTCACATGTGAACTAATGTTTCTCTGCATCATCTTTACCCGTCCCATGGAACACGGGTAGTCTCAGGGTACTATCCTGATTCACCATCTTCAATCTCAAACTATGTCCTCTAAACTAACTATTGGATGTCGAGGATCTTGGTATTGATACTCTTCCTGCCAAAGTAGCACCGACTTCGTCTTCTTCTTCACTCGTTGCTTCTCCTCTTTCTTCTCCTACTCTTGCTTCTACTCCAATAACCGCACTTTCTGATGTTCTTTCTTCTTGGCTACAAATGTGCAGGGGGGGTGGTTCAAAAGGTGGGTAACTCCATCTTCTTCTAAAATTTCTCGCGAGGGAACCTAGAGAGTCTCCTACCTACACTCGCGCAAGACCATTCACTATAGCCAACTCCACTTCCACTCCTCTTGGGGGACCTTCATCATCCTCTCCTACCTCCACGCCTCATCTTCCTATGAAGTTGTGGCACTTCTCAACATCCAAGGGGTTCAGATTTCATCTTCTGGGACCCTACTACCATTACCACTAATATATTCACTAGATACCCTACTCTCAATGTCACACCTCTTCACTGACCTATCCTCATCTATGCTCCTCTCTGGTACAACACACTCTCCTGCACTTCCTCTTGGTGCGGTCTCATGCCTCTTCATTCTGGGCCTGACCCCTCATCGTGCACCCCTTTCTTCCTTCCTTTCACTTCTTAGTTCCAACCTCCTCCTTGAATCAAATCTTCTTGTGTATCTTTCATATATCTCTCTCTCTCCTCTGCTCTTATGGATCCATCCTAGTCATCACCTCATCTCAACAACTTCTAGATCCTCCTCAGTGGATCCATATCCTCTCTCACTTTTTCCTTTTCTTCTCATCTACCCTAGCACTAGGGGAGTCTACTCAATCATCATGTTGGGATCCATGTGCATCAACCCCTTCTCCATAAACAACATCTTTATCCATAGTGGGATCACTTCTAACAAAACTTTTCGAGGTCCTTAAGTAAATTTCCTTTCAGTCTCTCTAAAAGAATCAATGTATTTGGAAACCAACTCAATTATATAACCTTCCTTGACCCAAGTGAACCAGAAGTCAATGGATCGAGTCCACTTGTTATCCAATGTCTTCAGCCTATCAATTGTGATCTGATCCCAAACCAATGGTTCTTGAGGCCTCAAAGTAGTATTAGTAGCAGTTTACCTCTTCAACCATTCATACAATAGACATGGAAATTCAACAAAGAAAATTTCATGCATATCAATGTAGATATACCTATTCTTCCATCACTCCACATTGGCATTCATACCTTGAGTTTCTTGGAGCAAACTCATCTTCCTTCACAATCAACCAATCTTGAATTTCCTCCCGATATGGATACCATCTCATTATCTGCCTTCATCATTCAATACAAAACCATTTGTTGGTTGTTTTCCCACTTGGAACGTCCTTCTTAATGTTGGGGGGTTGATGACCCAAGGTTCATCCATATTCAACCAACAAAACCCCCAAGAAATCGACATATCAATACTCAGCCAAATACTGAAGAAGGTCTCACCGAGACGCTATGCGGATCACATAGACCATATAGTCTTGTCTCAATGATGAAGGGTTAATTACATAGGAATCCATTAGGGTAAACATTCATACTTTTGATTGAATTATACTTAATAACTAACAACATGCAACATAATCACACACATTCATTTGACATATGAACAACATGCCATAGGATAGAAATAATTTCATCTTTATTATCTTCATTCAACCATTCATAAGAAAACACTAAGCAACTCATCAATTAACAACAACATATCCCTGCACTCTTATACATTTCCCCAATATTACATTACATAGTGCTATGCACTTTCTTTCAAACTGTTCAAACATTATAGACCCAGACTCACAGCTAGATACATTACAAAACATAGGCTTAGAGCGAGCTCAAGGACATTGACAACAACTAAAAATGGATGGTTATTCAAATGAGTATCTAACTAACCAATCAAACCCTTTCTCTATCGCCATTTCTCCCTTTTATTTCCTTCTCTTCTATGGTGCTTAGTTGCTTTTAGTTATACTCCACTTGCTCTGTTGACTGTCAATTTCGCACACTTTTGTCACTCACATGCATTCCACATAGCCTCTTTAGAATCGTGGTAATATTAAATACCTTTCCATCTCATCTCCTTACTGCTCCATGATCTCTTGTGTTGCATGAAGTAATCATTCGGGAAGATTTCCCGAAGATTTTTTTCTTGATTTTGGAATGCATACGGTGTCTTCTTAACTTCTGGCACGTATTGGAAAAACTCATACTAGTGCGCATTAGAAAAAAATGGACTGGTGTGTGCACCTCATGTCATCTACTGTGTAGTTGTTAGAGTGCACACAAAACTGAAATGCATGCACAAATTCGTTTGTGCGAGCACACGATCTTTACCAAAAACTTTGGGTGCCAAAAGGGGTGTTACGTTGCACTTTGTATTTTGCATGCCCCTTAACAAATCATAATACCTACCCCTAAGCAATGAAAAGTTGGATACATTGAAAAAACAATACAAACAACTTTGTGTTGTGTTAATAGATGAGGCGTCCTTTGTTGGCTTGATGTTCTTGTACCAAATTGATAAACAACTGCGAGAAACAAAACACAACCCAATAAAATATTTCAAAAATGTTGATATAATATTTTGTGGGGACTTGTATCAAGCATAACTTGCCAAAGATTCTATGATCTTTGAAAACACGATGTTGAACAAGGAGAAATTATCATATACTTTTTGGTAAGAAAAAGTAAAATGCTATGAGTTGCACATGCCGATGCATCAAAGAGACAAATATTTTATCAGAGTTTTGAATAAAAAGAAATTGAATGAGTAGGCTAATGACTACATATAACACATAAAACACCATTTCTATAGATCACCGCCAATAGATCCACTATATACATACTTGTTTTACAAAAAAAAGATGTGCAAAGACATAATGAAAAAATGTTTTCACAAGTATATGAAGAATTGATAACTCTTGAAGCAATTGATGAAGTTGAAAACAATAAAGAAAACTTTGGAACTTGTGCCAAGAGAACTACTTTGCTGAAAAAAATACTAGTCAAGAGAAATTTCCTAGTTAAGTTATATGCCAGAAAATACAACATAGAAGACAACCTTGTCAATGGTGTTGATGGAGAATTGAAGAGTTATTCAAAGGAAAAAAAAGAATTGAATATCATTTGGATAGAATTTGGTGATCCAGTTGTCAAAAAACTTCAAAGAAAAAATTTCCATGAATTATATGAGAAAAATATTTCACAAATTTGGACATCAATATTTCAAATTGCAAAGCCATTGTCATACACTAGATGAAAGAATCAAACTACAATACAAAAATAATTCCCAATACAACTAGCTTGGGCTAGAACAATACATGGAGCACAATGTTTGACTTTATATAAGCTTGCATTTGATCCAAGAAACATTAGAACACATAAATTAGTATATTTAGTTTTATTGTGAGTCATGTAACATACCCGCCTGCTAACATGAAATTCAAAATGACCCATACATATAAAATAAACCAAGGGGAAGGAGGCCCATAATTTAACATGCATATAACATCATATTTTAAAAACATGAATGCAATTGTTCAAGCAAAACAACAAACACAAAACTTTCAAATATTCATTTACACAGTGGAATTAACATAATAAACACAACATAAAACTTATTTGTTTATAAAATAACCAACTAGCTTTGTACGAATGATGTTTCTCCCAGCCATAGGCTCGCTATTAATTTTCTCTCAACAACAAGCCACCCCCGAGATGAGGCTATGATTCCACAAGGAGATCTATCCCTCTTGGTTGTACACTCTCCACACTCAACAATGCAAAACCCAGACTCTACTCCAACAACAATTCCAATCCACCAACTATGTTCCCCACAACCTGCACAACCCAAGGAATGGGATCACCCTTCACTGCACACAGTCCCTTGGGCCTTCCCACTTCCCTTTAGGGTTCCAGTTCACTCAGTTGGATAGGAATCTCATAGTTGGGGACTCCAAGAACTCTTAACTGCTCCGAGAGTTCTCACAACAGCCTTCACAAGGCTCTTGAGCCATTTCCTCAACATGAAAATGCTCCACATGAACACAAGCCACACATCCAACATAAATACAACCCAATAATGGCTGACATCAAGAACAACATGCCTGGTGCTCTTCCTAGCACTCAACTCTTCTCTTGCTGCCCAAAAATCAACATGTAAAATTGTCCTCTTTTTCCATACGAATTTCGCTTTTTCCCAAACAAGTTGACTCTCACACTCCCCAATGTTGATTGTACTTCAACCCCATGCTCCCAATAACTAAGGGATGTGACTTCTCACACCAACCCTCTTACATGAATTCAATGATTTAGTGTCTAATAAGTTAAGGGGAGGATTATATGGTAATGACACATTAACTCAAGCAAATGACACAGGTCTCTCTTCGATCCCTCTTTTAGCCCCCATGCTTATGGAATCATAGCCCCCCATTGTTTTTGTCCCTCTCGTACCACAACCATCAATTATTATTTTTTATTAATTATTTTCAATGTACCATTTACATAGTTTGGCCCCCGACCATATTAATCAATATGTGCACTTCACCCCAAACATATAGGCTCACCATCCTAAATCACATTTAACAATTACATTATAATTTGTGGGAATTAAAATTGGCGATGTTACATCCCCTCCTCCTTATTTTTGCATTGTCCTCAATGCACAACACCCTACAAGTGTACACACATAATATAATTCTAGGATCTCTAGCCTATAGTCAACATATAGGCTCTTTGACCTAATATCACATAGGCATTCCAACCCAAACATAAATACATGGGCACTCTGACCCCGAAAAACCATAGATACATGGGCACTTTGGCTCAAAATGATACACATTGATTTTACAATTTATAATTTTGGTAGCAGTTCCAACTATCAATCTCCCTTTCCCCTCAGTTTGCACAACCCAAGGTAGTGTACTCCCTTCTCTTCTCTATAGTCCCTTGGGTTGTACCACTGCCCTCCAGGCTCCAATGCAAGTCAACCAATAAGTATCAGAGATGTGGCTCTAGGAATCCCAACTGCAATCACTTTCATAGTTTTTCGATTCCCACACCAATTCCAACCAACAGGTTTTCATTCCCCTCAACCTACACAACCCAAGGAAGTGTATCCCCTTATCCACACTGTAGTCCCTCAAGTTGTACCACTTCCCTTTATGCCTCTAGCATAAGGTCGATCAGTAAGTCTTAGAGTTGTGGCTCCAGGAACTCAAAATATGATCATGGAATCTCCAAACCTTCAAATAGTTGCAAATGTGTTTCCCGCATTACATCTTCAACTTCATTTTTCTTCTTCTGAGCTTCAATAAGACCACTGGACTTTACTTATTCCATGCCTTTATTCTTGAGCTTCGCTTCCTTTTGATGCTCTTCTTTCTTGGTACTCAATTTATGGTTCCATTCTTGAGTTTTTCTTACAACAACCATTAAGAAAATATACCTGTTATAGTCTTGATTATATAACAATTATCTTATTCACAAGAGATTTCAACTTCCAAAGTATAAACATGTATTCAAAATAATTTTACAATCATAATCTGGTACTTATCTGTATGGCTATCCCATGCTTCACAAGCTGTCTCGGGCAAGAATTTCATCTCATTGTCCTTTCTCGACACACCCTCAAGATTCCAACCACCAAGCCATACACATTATTAATTTGCCTCTTCCTTTCCATCCTCACCCTCCAGGCTCATGCATCCCCTTCATTGCTACATAGTCCCTCAGGCGATCCATCATTTTTCAAGGTGTTCTTGCATAAGGATAGCACCAACTCATTACCAGACTTCCACTGACAATCCATAACTTGTGGTAATCATAGAGTTCCCGTGTCCTAACAATCACCATCTTCCCAATATTTCTAGCTTCAATAGCCATCATCTCATATGTATCACACACATACAGTCATCATGAGATATCATGATAGCAATTTCACTTATTAATTTTTCCAAATTTGTTTCATATAGGAAATCAAATTTCCCTAGCATGAGATTTATTCTCAAAATGTTTGGCTCTTGCACTAAAAGGCATCGATCTTCTTTATGAGCTTACACCATTTCCATATCCAAGACCATTTTTCCTGCAGTTTTCTCAACTTTTATTCAGCCAAACAAATTTTCAATATTCATGCACATTATCATCTCATTGAAACATTTGCAATCAACCCATGAAGTGATTTTAGAACTATTTTGCTTTAAAAATTCAATCACTTCCAATTATTATTCATATTAAATGGAATGAAACTATCATTCCTTGCACATGCATTATCTAGCATACCAAGCTTTTCATAATGCAATCAAACTTTACCAATAATAAATTGATGTGTCGATTCCCATGGTCACATGCACACAATGCATCCCTGCATTGACTCTGGAATACCACATATCAATATCATGTATTTCACCATGGTGAGTTAGAAGGTCTAGCCAATGCCTCAAAACATCATCCAAACTCTTCCCAATTACTTGTTTGATCTTTTGGATACCTTCCTCTTCAACCCATACACAACACCATGAATATAATCCTTTAGTGCTCTTCAGTGTCGCCAAAGAGGTTATAGTCCAAACATCAATTATAACTAGAAAGATCAGTTGAGAACTTGTATAACGCAATGGCCCTTCCATATCCAACCACTTTATGGTCTCACATATGGATAGATTTATTGGCAGCCATTGTTATATCAGGAATATGTCTCCTGACTCGACTTGGTTACGATCTCATAACCAACATAACATGACTTGCAATTAAATTTCTCATAAATGAGCATTAACCAACATTTATATACTCAAGGCCCTTGGCCTTTACATCAATTCAATTATTGAAAATGTAATTGAGGGAAATCTTACTTAATTTCCTTAAGCATTTATGGATCATAAGCAACCCAAATGCATACTTGCATGGTTTTTATTACATTACTTGATGCTACCTGATCAATTGATATTTTGTAGAAGCTCACGAAATCCCTTCACCAACATTTTGATCAACATTTTTCCATCCTATTGTCTTCATACGAATGACCTTCATATACAACAACAACATCATCAACATCATTTTCAGCCATGCTATAAATATTTTTACTGGGTACAAAATCCATCATTAGTCTTATTCAATTAACATGACATCATTATTTCACATTTAACATCATACTACTCTCATTCTACAAGCATGCCACAAGCATGTTTAGACATGTCCACATGCAAAAATTCACATCAATATGCATTAAGCATTCAATCTCATCATGCCCACTTCATGCACATGCATTCTATCTCTATTGTATGCATCACGCATCACTTCTATCATGCACTCCAATGCATATATATTTTAGTTTCTTATGCTCCTTGTAGCTATCCTTGAATCCTTTTAGATCCATGTAGCCATGTGCACTATAATTATTCTCATATGTGCACCACTACTTCCCGATTTTAACCTTTTCTATTCAAGTTCCACTTGACCATTCTTCACTTCCAACCAATATGTCTTATTGGCCACTACCTCCACTTGGGCGATCATGTTCCAATCTTACATTGTTGGAACCTTCCATCACATTGGAATGATGTACTTTATATCATTTCATCACCTTGATACTAGAGTATTTTCAAACCATTTTAACCATCAACATTATGGCATCCATTGGCATTATCTCTAGTTTCCCATTGGGTTTTTCAATTTTTTTTGGAATATTTTTCTTTACTCCATTGAGTAATTTCCTGTGAAGCCCTATCCTGTCCACTTAGGACAAATTTTTCTCTCTTGAATTCTTTGTACTTGTACCTTGCAATCCACTGCACACTCTGATAGTATATGTGGCCTTCTTACTCTGAATATTTTTAGACAAGAGTGGCTAATTCCCGTCTAGGAATTATTTTCAGGCAATCCTATGCCTTCCCTCAGAGATGACTCACTCATCCCATGAGTCACTCATTATCCCTGAGTTCCATGATTTTCTTTGGTGGAAATATTCACCTATTGGGTTCATGTTTTATGTGAAAATCTATGTTGATTTACTCTTGCAATCAATTCATAATTTGTAGCAGTTGAATACTGATTTTTCTCTGCTCTTCCTAAGCCCTTTATCCACTTTCTAGTACGTGATCTATAGCTATGCACTTCCTTCTGCCAACACTTTATTGTTTTTATCCAACTCTAAAAGCTATGCCATACTTCCATGTCCATTAGACCTTGGAACTATACTCTGCATTAGAATCACACAATATTCACTCATCAAATCATATCTTCTTGTTAGAAATACCCGGACACAACATTCTCTACTTGAATGTTCTTTGCTTATTAACAATGTCATGTTATTAAGCTCAACCCATTTTTCCATTACTAGGATGTTGAATTTCCAAATGTGTCTCTATACCTCTACATAAGAAATATAATGAGTATCAACACTCTTTTTGCAACAATACTCACCTTTAGAATATACATTTAATACATGGGAATGTTTTTCAAAAATTTGACATTATTTGGAAAAATCTTCATATTGAGTAGTTACATGGAATCCAATTCCACTTTTCCTATAACTTTATGAAAAAAACAGATGATTCCTTATAGAAATCAATCCTTTTGTCATGTTTTCCTCTAGATTACCTTTCCAATGACCATACTTATGCTTCAATTTGATTTATGAGCTCAAAGTTTTGGCTTCTTGAAATCAACAGTTTCACCAATTTTTGCCCCTGTTTCACTGGTTCAAGCAATTTTCAGAGGCCATCTTCTGTCACTTGCCGAATAAAATCTATTAGGAACCAATTTTTTTTTGTATGAGACACTAATAATATTGATGACAGTGATTTCACAACAACTTTCAGATTTTTGATTTAATGCTCTACTCAAAATTTGCAGCGATATGGAAATGATAACTTTGTCCTTTTTCACCCCCTTTTTTTCTAGACGGAGATTTTTTTTTATCCCTATTTCAACATTTCTACACCAACTCCTTTTGAATTTAACTGAGAGTCCAAAAATGTATCCCCATGCCATCTTTTTAAGCTAACCATCAAAATTTCACCTTTATCTGGACTCTAGGTTGATAGTTATGGCATGTATAAGTTTAGACTGTTTTCTCATTTTTATCCCTCTATGCTACATGTGTCTTCTCTTCCATCCTGTACAATTTAAGGTACCTAGATTCCAACTCTGGTTCCATGGCTGTATTTTATGGTACACGAGCTTTCCACAGACTACTCATATGCCCCAAATTGACTTTTGAGCAAGGAGTTATGCCCTCTGGAAGTAAACCGATACCTAATTTATACCCGTATTGTTTCACCTGTAACTTCAGAAATAACTGGTACCTAATTTATACCATGTACTATTTCAACATTAAGTTTTTAAGATATCTACACTGAATATTTTCTCAATTCAGAGATATAAACGAGGAAGAGATTATAACATACATAGGTGAACTTTAAGAAAATGAATTTGAAAGTAGTGAGTGTGTCATAACTTTTTCTAGCAGGGGAAGAATAGTGTTTTGAAAACATGTAGAGCCAAGCATAAACACCTAGACAATGGAAAGGCATCCACCAAGTTTGATTAGGAGTTGAAATTACTTGCATAATTTCCCATGGTTTTCTAAAGATAACACCTTGACTCTTTATGTTAGTTTGAAGTCAATAGCATAAGGTTTGATTATAATAAGAAAGATGAATTAAACATCGAGGTCCCAAAACTTCAAGAATTATAGTCATCTTGGAGACCTTCAATCTAGCAACTTCTTAAACAAAGCATGCCAAAATGGCCTTTTTCTATGCTTGGGTCATTGGTAGTAATAATGGTTGTCATGGAGACACTGCTCTTTTCTCTTGCAATTAGTTAAGTATTAATCACCTTCCACTCTTGTAACAAGATGCATATAAAAAATGAAGTTAAGAATATTGCTCTTATAATCAGTGGAGGAGCGTAGTTGCTATGATACATATATACTAATATATTTATTAGATCACCATTTCTATATCTTGATGGAAGAACACCTCACTACAACATCCGAGAGATGATTCTCTCAAGTATAAAATATTGTATAGTCTTTGCAAGTTTACCATATAATTTAGGAGATGCAACATCATGGTCCGTGACAATTTACACATGGTAGAATATAATCTAATAGAGATATGAAAAAAAACTTCCAACTAGATCTATTTGTCTTTTAACTTTTACTGCACTACATAAATTTTGCATAACAAGATAGGTTGGTTTTATTCCACTGAAAATGGTAGTGGAACGTTGACATCACATTTGTCAATTGATGCAACATTAGTGTTAGGTGACATTGCAAACCATATACAAAATTTTCTTCTCAATGAATGCATTTGTAATTGCATTAATGTTTTATGGGCATATAATGTTGCAACATTTATGCTTTCGATTGGTCTTTAGTGTGTGAGGTAGCTCTGGTTTTAGCTGCATGGAGGGGCACAGATAATGAATTAATGGAAGCAAGTATTGACTTTGACCTAAACCATAGCTAACAAGTGTGTCTTAATTGAAAAAACTGTTTTTTGAAGGGATTTGGTGGGGATTTTATCAGAGCAAATTCTAAAGCAAGCATGGTAGTTGATGAGGTCATGGGAAACATCTGCACTATTATGGATTTTTGCATAGAAGAGAGAGTTCTTGAAATTTTTGCTTGAGAACATGTTGAACCAAAGAAAATAAATTCCGGTGAGGCCAAATTGTTGGATTCATCTATGGCACATATCAACTCTTCATTTTTAATCTTACAATCTTGCACCATAGTATGCATCCTTTCTAGTAAAAATAGGCAAGGATGACTATGGACTTGTGATGAAGGTATTTATGGTTTAGATTATCCCAACTTTTGGAGTGGTTGTGGAACTTTATCTTTCTCCTTATATTGTAAAGGGGTCTCAAGTGTTGGGCCATGTCTTTAGGATCCTTTCCAGGAGTCTAAATCGAACCCAAGGATTCTACAACATAAGAGGTCAAAGAAGTGAGGAGCAAAGTAATCAGAGTCATTGGTCAAACTCACCAACTCAAAAGTTTGACTCAGGTCAACCTTGAAATTAATAAAAAAAACTCAACAGAAACTCAAACTCGATTTTACCATGTTTGACTCAAGTCAACTGAGTTTTGGATATCCCAAGTTTGAATCACGAAATTGACTCGGCTAGGCCTTAAAAATTATTCAAAACAACTTTCCAAAAATTCAAACTCGAGTCAAACAAGTATCTGTTAACCCAACTCCGAGTCTCCAAACTCCCTATAAAGGAATAAAAAAGGTGCCAAACTTCCCATTTTCATTTGATTTTTTATGTTGTTTTTCTCTCCTTCAACCACTGCAACCACAAAGTGACCAAGAGAAATTGAGGAAAATCCACCAAATGATCCAGGGAATCCATTGACACAATGAGGCTAATATCATAGAATCAGTTTGCAAGGGTTTCTTTTTCTTTCACAATGCACAAGGAAACTAGGGAATCTTACCATCCTCTATTACAACTTGTTTTTGAGCCCAAGAGGCACCTTTCCAAGACAATTTTATCAATTCTTATCTGTTGTTAGGGTTTTAGGATTCATAATCTCTATTTTTAGTTTTTTTTTCACTGTTTTTAGGGTTTGTATTTAGGTTTTTTTCTATTATTTTTTTTTAGGCTTTCCAAGCCGGCCAATGTCCACAACAACCCTAAAATTGGAGCATAACACTCTTAAGAAGTTATAAACAACAACAAACCTTAGTAGCCACACACTTTCTAAACTGTCATAAACCCTAACAAAAACAAAAACCTAAACAAAAACATTTAGAATTCCAAGCAAGGAGTTTTCATTGGCTTATCATGAAAAGATTCCCAGATCAACAAAGATGAAATGTAACTTTTTCTCTGTTGAGTGTAGAAGTGGAATAAACAAATTCAAATACCACCTTTCTCAAATCCCTAGGCAAGACAATAATCCATGCATCATGTCCCCCAAGATGTCAAGCATCATGCAAACTTGGCACTTGAAACCCTTAATGAGGTTAAAGCCAATAAAGCAAGAATAAACAAAGAAATGACAATATTGCAATGGGGAAAACTTATTTGAATACCCCCTTGTTGCCTCCATTTGTAGGATTTTCAATGCCAATTCCAAGTTTTACAAACACCCCTCAAAGCCAAATACCACCTCCTATTCCTACAAATCTCAATTGTGGTGGCGGTAATATAAACATTTTTTTTCTCCCCACACATAACCTAGTGCACAACCTAGCATGGAGAGCACAAGTTTGAAATTGTTAATTGTCTGGAATCCAAATATAAAATTACATACAATATACAAAAGATACTATATAAAATCTCCTTGATTATATATCACACCCTTAAGGTAGGGACACACCTTATAATTGATGCTTTTATGGAAGGAATCCACTCCTGTTCACTTGCCTCTTCGAGGGGGAAACCTCCTAATGAGATATGCTCCAAATACAATACTTAAAAACCACTCCCATTACATCACTTACACCTATTTGTATAATACTACCTACCAGCTAAGAACATTGCAAAGAAGGAACCTTATAGTAAGCTTTCTCACATTTAGTGTGTTCATACTAGGCCTTATTTACTAAAAGCAGCCTCCATACATAACAATACATATTATCCTGTATTATTATTCCCCTTGGTTACCTCCCTATGTAACCCATATTATCCCCCTAACCACATTACATTCCACCCCCCTTAGGAAAGCATTGTCCTCAATGTTTTTTTATGAGGAAGTACAACCATATACTAGGGTCCCATGGATAAGTGTGGATCGTAATGCTGAAGTAGGCTAGAGAACCTAGGTCCCATATACAAGCTCTAACCACCATGTTGAAGTATTTAGAGCTCCACCATAAACCTGGGTCCCATGTCCAAGTGCTCATGTGGACTTCCCGTTGAAGATACTAGGACTCGATAACTGACTGAAAATGGTGCTCCAAATGTCCACACAGGTCAATGTGTGGATCCAAATATGTAGATCCATCCATATCCAAAAAATCATCCACATAACACACTAGTACTAGAGAATAAGACAATTTAAAAATAGTATTTAGAGAAGGCTCTTGACCGCTGTCCATAATTTTCTCTACATAAGGTGGAGTAGACTCATCAAATAGAATATGAAAGTAGTTGTCATCCCATAAATGACAACTATCCATATACTAATCATCATAATTGGCCTCAAAATCATACCAAGCATAAATTTATTGATTATACTCTTCCATGATGTAAGAGTATATGGTCCTCATAATATACCTCTCTATGATCTCTTGAATATTTCTAACATTTGTTTGTTTGTATGCTCATGAGGGTTTCAATATCTCAAAGATCTTTGTTTAGGCCCATGATAAGTTGAGAGAGAATTTTTTCAGAGGCTATAATGCACAACTTATCCATTGGAAGTACCACTTATAATATACTAAAAGAAATCTCTGCAAATCCTCTATCCTATGGCACTAATTTGGCAACAATTTGAGGAACCTGTCAAAAGTAATGATCTCCACAGTCTTGCGGTTGTCACGGAAAAACCCTAAAAGTTACTAATTTTAAATCAACGATATCTTCACTTTCAAAGATCTGATTCATAATTCATTTTTTAAATTGGTTGATTTTGCAAGAGGAACTTAGATATATAATTTTTTGGGGAAAATTCTACACCAATTGCTACAGAACCCTGCAAGTCGTGTGGTCGTCCTTGGAATAACCCTGAAAAAATTGTTGATTTTAAATCCACGATATCTTGGCCTCTCGAACTCCAATTCGTACGATTTTTTTTTGAAATTGGTTATTTTTCCAAGATGAATTCATATCTACAACTAGTTTATTAAAATTATTCTTATAAATATACATGAATTGATCCGATTGTCAATACCCTCTTTTTTCTTCTTTTTAAAGCTTACAAAATAGAAAATAATCGTTTCTTTCTTGGTTGAATAAAGTGATCTGATACTACTTGTTAAGTGTTTGAGATATAAATATATAATCACATATAAGATACAAAATACAATATATAAAATATCATTGATTATATATCAAACCTTTAAGGTATAGAAACACCTTACATATGATCTTTTTATGGAAGGAATCCACTCCTATTCACTTGCCTCTTCGAGGGGGCAACTTCCTAATGAGCTATGTTCCAAATACAATACTCAACAACCATTACCATTACATTGCTTACACATTTTTATTTAATAATACATACCACCTAAGAATATTTTAGAGAAGGGACCTTCAAGTAATCCTTCTCACATTTATTGTGTTCACACTAAGCCTTATTTACTAAAAGTGGTTTCCATACATAATACTACAGATTAACCTCTATTATTATTCCCCTTGGGTACCTCCCTAGGTACCCCATATTAATGTAATGCAAATAGGGGGATAATATGGGGTACCTAGGGAGGTACCCAAGGGGAATGATAATAGAGGTTAATATGTATTGTTATGTATGGAGGCCACTTTCAGTAAACAAGGCCTAGTGTGAACATAATAAATGTGAGAAGGATTACTAGAAGGTTCCTTTTCTAAAATGTTCTTAGGTGGTAGGTAGTATTATAGAAAGAGGTGTAAGAAATGTAAAGGGAATGGTTGAAGAGTATTGTATTTGGAGCGTATCTCATTAGGATGTTCCCCCCTCAAAGAGACAAGTGAGCATGAGTGGATTCCTTCCATAAAATGATCAACTGTAAGATGTTTCCCTACCTTAAGGGTTTCATCATAGTAAAGTGTGGGTTTCTTCCATATTCTTCTTTGATATCCTGTATATTTTTTTGTATTCAGATCCATGGTACTTAACAAGTGGTATCAAAGCACTTTCTTTGACCATGAAAAGAGACAATTTTTTCTATTTTGTAGATTTTCAAAAGAAGAAGAAAAAAGAGGGCCAAAAAAATCATATCAATTCCTGTAGATTTTTGAAAATGATTTGAAGAAACCGGTTGTATATCTGAATTCCTCTTGGAAAAAAAACTAATTTCAAAAAAAAAAATCGTCCGAATCGGAGTTTGGGAGGTCACAATATCGTTGATTTAAAATCAACAAATTTTTAGGGTTTTTCTGAGGATGGTCACATGATTTACAGGTTTTTGTAACAATTGGTGAAGAATTTTCCCAGAAATATTGTAGATCTGAGTTCCTCTCACAAAATCAACCAACTTCAAAAAACAAGTCGTCCAAATCGAAGCTCCGGAAGTGAGTATATCATTGATTTAAAATCAACGATTTTTAAGGTTTTTTTTTATGATGAATGTGAGATTGCAGAGCTCATAAATTTTGACAGGTTTCTCAGATTACTTCCATATTAGTCCCATTGGATATAGGATTTTTGGATATTTATTTTGATATACTATATGTGTTGCTTCCAATGGATAGGTCGTGCACTACAACCTCTGAACAATTTCACTCTCAACTCCTCATGGGCCTAAACAAAGCTCTCAAAGATATCGAAACCCTCATGAGCATAATTTTTTTTTTTGAAATATTCAAGAGACCATAGAGAGCTATATTATGAGGACCATATATTCTTACATCACGAAATAAAATAATCAAGAAAATTATGCTTGGTATGATTTTGAGGCCGATTGTGATGATTGGTATATGTATAGTTGTCATTTATGGCATGCCAACTACTTTCATCTTCTATTTGATGACTCTACTCCACCTTATGTAGAGAACATCAGTGCAAGAAATCAAGAGCCAATTATGATTACAGGTGTTTATCTTGCATATTATATAGTGGTATTCACTACAAGCAGAACACCCTCGAACCTACCTGAAAAATTTATCCCTTTTCTGTTTATAGCAGAGGTGGGCGATCCGAGGTTTTTGTGGAGGTTTTTAATTAGTGCGCATGTAAGATACATACATAAAGGTGCAAACATAAGTAATACACTCTGGTTATTAAATGTTCAAAAGTACCATCATAAATTATAATAAAAATAACAAGCACCAATCAAAACACATCAGTGTCGTTGAATCTTATGACCCAATGCGTATCACTATCATCAAGTGCACCGTGGTAGGGTAAACAAAAACAAATTACCAAACCATTTTTCATTAGTACACTTCATCTTGTGCTTCCAAAATCTCAAGCAAACAATGACGCTCACTCTCCTTTCAAAGATGCCTTGCTTCCAGTGCTCTATAGTGAGTTCCAGAGCTCCACTGGTAGATTCCACACATTTTCAAATTTTGGAAATTACCACAAATTTTCATTTTATCTCAATGGTGGAACCATGCCTCGGGATATAAGAGGCTAGATAAATTGTTTATTACCTTCCTATTTTCATTTTCATCCGATTAAAATTTGAATTTAGTTTGAAATTTGACAATTTTTTCAATTTTTTTTCCAATTCTACATGGTGCACTTGAATGCTTCGGCTTGCCCCAAAGTGGTACATCATGTGAAAAATTCATAGTAAGAACTGCCACCAGTGCATCTATTCTAAAAGCAAGCATTGATGTCGTTCAAGGAAGAACATTGTGACAACTTTAAAAATCAAAGCGATGCATCTTTTGTGACGCCCCTCAACTGGTGTATTATTTGTGACGCCCTACACTCAGTGAGTTATAAAGGAAAACACTCGTTGAACAACATGTCAGTTCTCTTGGAACACTGGAGCACCAGTGCATTCCATTTAATTAACCACACCACTATGTTTACGACTGATAAAATTTAACGTAGTGGTGCAACCATTTTAATCAATTGCAATGGTGTTGCTGACAGACCTGCACCGAGATAGAAATTGACTGAATTGGCATAGTGGGGCGTCTCATTGGACGCCACATTGACGGTGTTCTATTATTCACAACGTACCACTAAACAAAACACTGGTGCTCCAATAACACAGTAGCACTGATGCATTCATAGTAACACATTGCACCGCGTAAGTTGCAATAAAAATATTTAACCTAATAGTGCCCATAGGTCCAATAAATGCACTGGTATTGTAAAGAGCACATCACCAGGATGAATATTTCATAATCTATTAGTGTGGTGCATCTTATTAAATGCACCGCTAAAACACATGGCGGTGAGACAAGAAACGAGGAACATCGATGCGTAAGTGATAACAATACGCACTGGTGTTGTTAAAGGAAAAGCACCATGATTAGTTTTAAAAAATGAACATAGTGGTTCATCTTTTGTGAGGCCCTGTCACTGGTGCGTTATGAAAGACAATGCATCGCTAAAGAAATTTTTGGTGCTCTAGTAGAACTAGGGCACTAGTACTACTTTTAGTTTAACAAAGCGTACCGGTAAGTTTGTGTGCCATACATTTTAGCATAGTAGTGCATCCTCATTAATCAAATGCATAGGTGTTGTTAAGAGAACCACACCAGGAAAAATATTAAATGAATTGACATGTTGGGGCCTCTCATTGTGCACCCTATTATCGATGCTCTACACAACCCAACACACTACAAAACAAAATTTCAGTTCTCCAATAACGCGGTAGCACTGGTGTGTTCATATTAACACATCACATTGCTTAATTTTCAATAAAATAATTTAACCTAGCAATGCCTTTAGGTACAACAAAAACACCGATGTTGTAAAGAGCATGACACTGAGCCAAATATTTCACGATTTAATAATGCATTGTGTCTTATGGAACACATTGGTAACATATGTGGTGATGCGATAAGAAACGTTGTGCACTAGCGTGTGACAATAACAACACCACATGGCAGTGTTGTTTGTCTGATATAGAGCACCATTTGCGGTGTGTAGTTATTGTTTAGAACACTGGTTAATTTTCTACATTTTCTTGAAAAAAAAAAAATTTTAGTTTTTGTTAGATACAAATTATTTATATGTGTGTGTGTTTTATAATTTCAATTCATTTTATCTATATATATGTGCCTAAAAATATTTGTATGTGAATCAAAGATGACGACGACGAGAAGAGAAACAATAACAGGTTGAAATGGACACATTTGTACATGAGTGGGAGGCTAGAGAGATGGAGAAAGAGATATTCATTCACCCTATTTCACCACATACACATGCCCTTTTGATGGATGTTTTCCTCCTCAAGTTTTAAGAGGATGGTACATCCTTCATGGGGAAATATTCGTTGTTAAAACAATTGATCCATTGTTGGGATCATGGTCGACATGCATTTAGGGCTGGTCTTGATCTATGGTATCGACCCTCGAAGGAGGATGCTTATTTCATCACTAGGTTGTCTAGGAGGGGGGAGGATTGGCTCTAGTTCCCCGACATATCACCTGGTGTTGCATGATAGAACCAACTGGCATATGTGCAAGGATATGTCATCCTAGACCTTCTTTCCCCTTCGGGATTCCAGGTTCCTGGTGGTTAGATGCGGATGAGTTCATTTCATAGAGAGGAGTTTAAGTGACCGTGTTTTATTATATTGACACTATCACACTCTAGCTCTGATGGGAAGTGCATTAGTTGACCTTTGATGCATTATAAGTAGACAATTTATTGCAGAGGCCCCGATTGATTAGGTGGTCGTAGTTTTTTTTGAGACAATTTTGTTTTGCATTGGATCGTTGTTGCACCGTTTTAAACGAGAGGAGATTCTTCCCATTCGTGCCAAAATTATTTACATTATTTTTTTAAAGGGTTCATGCCACTCGAACAACATTAACCCACTTTCCTTCTCGGCCTATGTTTGATGTGCATATGCACATGTGGGAGCAATTGTTGCCCAAGAGGGGCCAGTTGATGTTGTCGTGTACTTCAGTAGGTTGGTATGTATGCAATTTTATGGCTAGAGAGGACAATCTTGTCCTCAATATTGTACAATACCTATATGCAAGGTTGGAATGGAGATGATCTCCAAACATCCTATTTACAATAATTGAGCCACCAAATCAGAGAGGTAATATTATCATTATGTTTTAATAAATCTCGTTGCATATTTTTATGTCTTATTTAATGCATATGTAATTTATTGTAACATTTTGTTTCAATTATTTTATTATTATTATATATTGTTTTGTAGATATTGGCACATATGTTGGGGATGAGCCTCCCCAATAGGATGAGGAAATGGAGGAGGCATATGAACAACATGAAGTACATAAACCCTACATGCCATGCAGGCCGGATCAGAGAGTCCAAATAGAGGTGGCAGATCTCCTATGTAGTGTATGAAGTGGTACCCGCACCGGTTAGAGACATATTACAGGTACCAAATATCTCTGCGATATAGACAACTCTACATCGTGACATGACGTTGATGCATCGTATTTCCAATGCTCTCAAACTCATCAAGAGGTGGAGGGATCCTACTCATGATTCTCCTCCATCTGGCGCATCACCAGACCCATCCACATCCTCCTCCTCCTCCTCCTCCTCCTCATGAGTATGCACCATCCACCTATTCTCCTACTTCCCCTCCACATGTGTCTACACCATCTATGTCCGATCCTCCTCCTCCACATGTGTTTGATCCATCCCCATCTAATCCTCCTCCTCCTCCTCCACATGTGTCTGATCCATCCCCGTCTGATTCTCCTCCTCCCCCTCCCTCTCCACATGTGTCTACTCCATTCATGTCTCCTCCTCCTCCCCCTCCTCCTCCTCCGCCACATGTGTCTGCACCATCCACTGATCCTCCTACTTCTCCTCCACATGCGTCACCATCCACTTATCCTCCACTTGTGTCACCATCCATTGAAACTTTTCCTTCTCCACATGTGTCATCATCCACCAATCCTCCTCCTCCACACGTGTCAAAATCTTTTGATGCTTCAGACACTATGTTCACATCGAGTACTGTTGCAAAGGTTGATCTTGATAGAGAGACATTTGATAGTATACTTTTGTCGACATTTCTTTCTGACATTATTATTGATAAACCCTCTACCTTTGGTAGCAAAGACACAAGATGCATCTGACTCTGGTGATGGACCTAGCTAGTAGTGGTATTGATTGACATATATATTGATTGTTTTATATTTGACTTGAAATGTATATATGACATGTTTATTGCATATTTTGTTGAGATGTATGTTTGACATGTATATTATATTTTTCATATAATGTTGTGGTTGTTGTTTAATTCATAAAAGATTTATGAGTATGCTAATGATTAACATTATTGATGATTTCTCTATTTTTAAATTAAATTTGAGATGCATCACTCGTTTAAATTTATAGTTGTCATATAATGTTTAACTTTAGTTTTATGAAATCATTTAATTTGGACCATGATTGCAAAAAGTTATAACCTTTAATGTCATATAATGTTAAACTCTTCTTCAAGGTGAATTGTTTGTTGTCCAACAAAATACAATATGTTGATTAAACATATTTGGAAACTAAAATACTTAAATATGATGAGTGAAATGATTGTGATTTGAATAATTGTTTTTTTCATAAATTGTAATAATAACATTATAGTATAATTATTCACTAATAATAATAATAATGGTATTTTTTTTTAAGTTTTATTATTCAAAGATTACACGACAAAGTCATAATACAATTGTTTATTAAAATCACAATTATTATATTTTAATATTTTCAAAGATTATATTAATTTATATTATCTAACTTTTATAATATATTAAATTTAAAATATTAAATATAAATAATAATAATAAATTTTGATCTATACACTTCCCATGAAATGGTTTCACAATTTTTTT
>ML822330.1:72411-93625 GCA_009831015.1 Picea engelmannii
CCCTCTCGTACCACAACCATCAATTATTATTTTTTATTAATTATTTTCAATGTACCATTTACATAGTTTGGCCCCCGACCATATTAATCAATATGTGCACTTCACCCCAAACATATAGGCTCACCATCCTAAATCACATTTAACAATTACATTATAATTTGTGGGAATTAAAATTGGCGATGTTACATCCCCTCCTCCTTATTTTTGCATTGTCCTCAATGCACAACACCCTACAAGTGTACACACATAATATAATTCTAGGATCTCTAGCCTATAGTCAACATATAGGCTCTTTGACCTAATATCACATAGGCATTCCAACCCAAACATAAATACATGGGCACTCTGACCCCGAAAAACCATAGATACATGGGCACTTTGGCTCAAAATGATACACATTGATTTTACAATTTATAATTTTGGTAGCAGTTCCAACTATCAATCTCCCTTTCCCCTCAGTTTGCACAACCCAAGGTAGTGTACTCCCTTCTCTTCTCTATAGTCCCTTGGGTTGTACCACTGCCCTCCAGGCTCCAATGCAAGTCAACCAATAAGTATCAGAGATGTGGCTCTAGGAATCCCAACTGCAATCACTTTCATAGTTTTTCGATTCCCACACCAATTCCAACCAACAGGTTTTCATTCCCCTCAACCTACACAACCCAAGGAAGTGTATCCCCTTATCCACACTGTAGTCCCTCAAGTTGTACCACTTCCCTTTATGCCTCTAGCATAAGGTCGATCAGTAAGTCTTAGAGTTGTGGCTCCAGGAACTCAAAATATGATCATGGAATCTCCAAACCTTCAAATAGTTGCAAATGTGTTTCCCGCATTACATCTTCAACTTCATTTTTCTTCTTCTGAGCTTCAATAAGACCACTGGACTTTACTTATTCCATGCCTTTATTCTTGAGCTTCGCTTCCTTTTGATGCTCTTCTTTCTTGGTACTCAATTTATGGTTCCATTCTTGAGTTTTTCTTACAACAACCATTAAGAAAATATACCTGTTATAGTCTTGATTATATAACAATTATCTTATTCACAAGAGATTTCAACTTCCAAAGTATAAACATGTATTCAAAATAATTTTACAATCATAATCTGGTACTTATCTGTATGGCTATCCCATGCTTCACAAGCTGTCTCGGGCAAGAATTTCATCTCATTGTCCTTTCTCGACACACCCTCAAGATTCCAACCACCAAGCCATACACATTATTAATTTGCCTCTTCCTTTCCATCCTCACCCTCCAGGCTCATGCATCCCCTTCATTGCTACATAGTCCCTCAGGCGATCCATCATTTTTCAAGGTGTTCTTGCATAAGGATAGCACCAACTCATTACCAGACTTCCACTGACAATCCATAACTTGTGGTAATCATAGAGTTCCCGTGTCCTAACAATCACCATCTTCCCAATATTTCTAGCTTCAATAGCCATCATCTCATATGTATCACACACATACAGTCATCATGAGATATCATGATAGCAATTTCACTTATTAATTTTTCCAAATTTGTTTCATATAGGAAATCAAATTTCCCTAGCATGAGATTTATTCTCAAAATGTTTGGCTCTTGCACTAAAAGGCATCGATCTTCTTTATGAGCTTACACCATTTCCATATCCAAGACCATTTTTCCTGCAGTTTTCTCAACTTTTATTCAGCCAAACAAATTTTCAATATTCATGCACATTATCATCTCATTGAAACATTTGCAATCAACCCATGAAGTGATTTTAGAACTATTTTGCTTTAAAAATTCAATCACTTCCAATTATTATTCATATTAAATGGAATGAAACTATCATTCCTTGCACATGCATTATCTAGCATACCAAGCTTTTCATAATGCAATCAAACTTTACCAATAATAAATTGATGTGTCGATTCCCATGGTCACATGCACACAATGCATCCCTGCATTGACTCTGGAATACCACATATCAATATCATGTATTTCACCATGGTGAGTTAGAAGGTCTAGCCAATGCCTCAAAACATCATCCAAACTCTTCCCAATTACTTGTTTGATCTTTTGGATACCTTCCTCTTCAACCCATACACAACACCATGAATATAATCCTTTAGTGCTCTTCAGTGTCGCCAAAGAGGTTATAGTCCAAACATCAATTATAACTAGAAAGATCAGTTGAGAACTTGTATAACGCAATGGCCCTTCCATATCCAACCACTTTATGGTCTCACATATGGATAGATTTATTGGCAGCCATTGTTATATCAGGAATATGTCTCCTGACTCGACTTGGTTACGATCTCATAACCAACATAACATGACTTGCAATTAAATTTCTCATAAATGAGCATTAACCAACATTTATATACTCAAGGCCCTTGGCCTTTACATCAATTCAATTATTGAAAATGTAATTGAGGGAAATCTTACTTAATTTCCTTAAGCATTTATGGATCATAAGCAACCCAAATGCATACTTGCATGGTTTTTATTACATTACTTGATGCTACCTGATCAATTGATATTTTGTAGAAGCTCACGAAATCCCTTCACCAACATTTTGATCAACATTTTTCCATCCTATTGTCTTCATACGAATGACCTTCATATACAACAACAACATCATCAACATCATTTTCAGCCATGCTATAAATATTTTTACTGGGTACAAAATCCATCATTAGTCTTATTCAATTAACATGACATCATTATTTCACATTTAACATCATACTACTCTCATTCTACAAGCATGCCACAAGCATGTTTAGACATGTCCACATGCAAAAATTCACATCAATATGCATTAAGCATTCAATCTCATCATGCCCACTTCATGCACATGCATTCTATCTCTATTGTATGCATCACGCATCACTTCTATCATGCACTCCAATGCATATATATTTTAGTTTCTTATGCTCCTTGTAGCTATCCTTGAATCCTTTTAGATCCATGTAGCCATGTGCACTATAATTATTCTCATATGTGCACCACTACTTCCCGATTTTAACCTTTTCTATTCAAGTTCCACTTGACCATTCTTCACTTCCAACCAATATGTCTTATTGGCCACTACCTCCACTTGGGCGATCATGTTCCAATCTTACATTGTTGGAACCTTCCATCACATTGGAATGATGTACTTTATATCATTTCATCACCTTGATACTAGAGTATTTTCAAACCATTTTAACCATCAACATTATGGCATCCATTGGCATTATCTCTAGTTTCCCATTGGGTTTTTCAATTTTTTTTGGAATATTTTTCTTTACTCCATTGAGTAATTTCCTGTGAAGCCCTATCCTGTCCACTTAGGACAAATTTTTCTCTCTTGAATTCTTTGTACTTGTACCTTGCAATCCACTGCACACTCTGATAGTATATGTGGCCTTCTTACTCTGAATATTTTTAGACAAGAGTGGCTAATTCCCGTCTAGGAATTATTTTCAGGCAATCCTATGCCTTCCCTCAGAGATGACTCACTCATCCCATGAGTCACTCATTATCCCTGAGTTCCATGATTTTCTTTGGTGGAAATATTCACCTATTGGGTTCATGTTTTATGTGAAAATCTATGTTGATTTACTCTTGCAATCAATTCATAATTTGTAGCAGTTGAATACTGATTTTTCTCTGCTCTTCCTAAGCCCTTTATCCACTTTCTAGTACGTGATCTATAGCTATGCACTTCCTTCTGCCAACACTTTATTGTTTTTATCCAACTCTAAAAGCTATGCCATACTTCCATGTCCATTAGACCTTGGAACTATACTCTGCATTAGAATCACACAATATTCACTCATCAAATCATATCTTCTTGTTAGAAATACCCGGACACAACATTCTCTACTTGAATGTTCTTTGCTTATTAACAATGTCATGTTATTAAGCTCAACCCATTTTTCCATTACTAGGATGTTGAATTTCCAAATGTGTCTCTATACCTCTACATAAGAAATATAATGAGTATCAACACTCTTTTTGCAACAATACTCACCTTTAGAATATACATTTAATACATGGGAATGTTTTTCAAAAATTTGACATTATTTGGAAAAATCTTCATATTGAGTAGTTACATGGAATCCAATTCCACTTTTCCTATAACTTTATGAAAAAAACAGATGATTCCTTATAGAAATCAATCCTTTTGTCATGTTTTCCTCTAGATTACCTTTCCAATGACCATACTTATGCTTCAATTTGATTTATGAGCTCAAAGTTTTGGCTTCTTGAAATCAACAGTTTCACCAATTTTTGCCCCTGTTTCACTGGTTCAAGCAATTTTCAGAGGCCATCTTCTGTCACTTGCCGAATAAAATCTATTAGGAACCAATTTTTTTTTGTATGAGACACTAATAATATTGATGACAGTGATTTCACAACAACTTTCAGATTTTTGATTTAATGCTCTACTCAAAATTTGCAGCGATATGGAAATGATAACTTTGTCCTTTTTCACCCCCTTTTTTTCTAGACGGAGATTTTTTTTTATCCCTATTTCAACATTTCTACACCAACTCCTTTTGAATTTAACTGAGAGTCCAAAAATGTATCCCCATGCCATCTTTTTAAGCTAACCATCAAAATTTCACCTTTATCTGGACTCTAGGTTGATAGTTATGGCATGTATAAGTTTAGACTGTTTTCTCATTTTTATCCCTCTATGCTACATGTGTCTTCTCTTCCATCCTGTACAATTTAAGGTACCTAGATTCCAACTCTGGTTCCATGGCTGTATTTTATGGTACACGAGCTTTCCACAGACTACTCATATGCCCCAAATTGACTTTTGAGCAAGGAGTTATGCCCTCTGGAAGTAAACCGATACCTAATTTATACCCGTATTGTTTCACCTGTAACTTCAGAAATAACTGGTACCTAATTTATACCATGTACTATTTCAACATTAAGTTTTTAAGATATCTACACTGAATATTTTCTCAATTCAGAGATATAAACGAGGAAGAGATTATAACATACATAGGTGAACTTTAAGAAAATGAATTTGA
Organism: Picea engelmannii; assembly: GCA_009831015.1. Lineage (NCBI taxonomy): Eukaryota > Viridiplantae > Streptophyta > Pinopsida > Pinales > Pinaceae > Picea > Picea engelmannii. The sequence goes on from ML822330.1 coordinate 77,407, forward strand.
AAGTAGTGAGTGTGTCATAACTTTTTCTAGCAGGGGAAGAATAGTGTTTTGAAAACATGTAGAGCCAAGCATAAACACCTAGACAATGGAAAGGCATCCACCAAGTTTGATTAGGAGTTGAAATTACTTGCATAATTTCCCATGGTTTTCTAAAGATAACACCTTGACTCTTTATGTTAGTTTGAAGTCAATAGCATAAGGTTTGATTATAATAAGAAAGATGAATTAAACATCGAGGTCCCAAAACTTCAAGAATTATAGTCATCTTGGAGACCTTCAATCTAGCAACTTCTTAAACAAAGCATGCCAAAATGGCCTTTTTCTATGCTTGGGTCATTGGTAGTAATAATGGTTGTCATGGAGACACTGCTCTTTTCTCTTGCAATTAGTTAAGTATTAATCACCTTCCACTCTTGTAACAAGATGCATATAAAAAATGAAGTTAAGAATATTGCTCTTATAATCAGTGGAGGAGCGTAGTTGCTATGATACATATATACTAATATATTTATTAGATCACCATTTCTATATCTTGATGGAAGAACACCTCACTACAACATCCGAGAGATGATTCTCTCAAGTATAAAATATTGTATAGTCTTTGCAAGTTTACCATATAATTTAGGAGATGCAACATCATGGTCCGTGACAATTTACACATGGTAGAATATAATCTAATAGAGATATGAAAAAAAACTTCCAACTAGATCTATTTGTCTTTTAACTTTTACTGCACTACATAAATTTTGCATAACAAGATAGGTTGGTTTTATTCCACTGAAAATGGTAGTGGAACGTTGACATCACATTTGTCAATTGATGCAACATTAGTGTTAGGTGACATTGCAAACCATATACAAAATTTTCTTCTCAATGAATGCATTTGTAATTGCATTAATGTTTTATGGGCATATAATGTTGCAACATTTATGCTTTCGATTGGTCTTTAGTGTGTGAGGTAGCTCTGGTTTTAGCTGCATGGAGGGGCACAGATAATGAATTAATGGAAGCAAGTATTGACTTTGACCTAAACCATAGCTAACAAGTGTGTCTTAATTGAAAAAACTGTTTTTTGAAGGGATTTGGTGGGGATTTTATCAGAGCAAATTCTAAAGCAAGCATGGTAGTTGATGAGGTCATGGGAAACATCTGCACTATTATGGATTTTTGCATAGAAGAGAGAGTTCTTGAAATTTTTGCTTGAGAACATGTTGAACCAAAGAAAATAAATTCCGGTGAGGCCAAATTGTTGGATTCATCTATGGCACATATCAACTCTTCATTTTTAATCTTACAATCTTGCACCATAGTATGCATCCTTTCTAGTAAAAATAGGCAAGGATGACTATGGACTTGTGATGAAGGTATTTATGGTTTAGATTATCCCAACTTTTGGAGTGGTTGTGGAACTTTATCTTTCTCCTTATATTGTAAAGGGGTCTCAAGTGTTGGGCCATGTCTTTAGGATCCTTTCCAGGAGTCTAAATCGAACCCAAGGATTCTACAACATAAGAGGTCAAAGAAGTGAGGAGCAAAGTAATCAGAGTCATTGGTCAAACTCACCAACTCAAAAGTTTGACTCAGGTCAACCTTGAAATTAATAAAAAAAACTCAACAGAAACTCAAACTCGATTTTACCATGTTTGACTCAAGTCAACTGAGTTTTGGATATCCCAAGTTTGAATCACGAAATTGACTCGGCTAGGCCTTAAAAATTATTCAAAACAACTTTCCAAAAATTCAAACTCGAGTCAAACAAGTATCTGTTAACCCAACTCCGAGTCTCCAAACTCCCTATAAAGGAATAAAAAAGGTGCCAAACTTCCCATTTTCATTTGATTTTTTATGTTGTTTTTCTCTCCTTCAACCACTGCAACCACAAAGTGACCAAGAGAAATTGAGGAAAATCCACCAAATGATCCAGGGAATCCATTGACACAATGAGGCTAATATCATAGAATCAGTTTGCAAGGGTTTCTTTTTCTTTCACAATGCACAAGGAAACTAGGGAATCTTACCATCCTCTATTACAACTTGTTTTTGAGCCCAAGAGGCACCTTTCCAAGACAATTTTATCAATTCTTATCTGTTGTTAGGGTTTTAGGATTCATAATCTCTATTTTTAGTTTTTTTTTCACTGTTTTTAGGGTTTGTATTTAGGTTTTTTTCTATTATTTTTTTTTAGGCTTTCCAAGCCGGCCAATGTCCACAACAACCCTAAAATTGGAGCATAACACTCTTAAGAAGTTATAAACAACAACAAACCTTAGTAGCCACACACTTTCTAAACTGTCATAAACCCTAACAAAAACAAAAACCTAAACAAAAACATTTAGAATTCCAAGCAAGGAGTTTTCATTGGCTTATCATGAAAAGATTCCCAGATCAACAAAGATGAAATGTAACTTTTTCTCTGTTGAGTGTAGAAGTGGAATAAACAAATTCAAATACCACCTTTCTCAAATCCCTAGGCAAGACAATAATCCATGCATCATGTCCCCCAAGATGTCAAGCATCATGCAAACTTGGCACTTGAAACCCTTAATGAGGTTAAAGCCAATAAAGCAAGAATAAACAAAGAAATGACAATATTGCAATGGGGAAAACTTATTTGAATACCCCCTTGTTGCCTCCATTTGTAGGATTTTCAATGCCAATTCCAAGTTTTACAAACACCCCTCAAAGCCAAATACCACCTCCTATTCCTACAAATCTCAATTGTGGTGGCGGTAATATAAACATTTTTTTTCTCCCCACACATAACCTAGTGCACAACCTAGCATGGAGAGCACAAGTTTGAAATTGTTAATTGTCTGGAATCCAAATATAAAATTACATACAATATACAAAAGATACTATATAAAATCTCCTTGATTATATATCACACCCTTAAGGTAGGGACACACCTTATAATTGATGCTTTTATGGAAGGAATCCACTCCTGTTCACTTGCCTCTTCGAGGGGGAAACCTCCTAATGAGATATGCTCCAAATACAATACTTAAAAACCACTCCCATTACATCACTTACACCTATTTGTATAATACTACCTACCAGCTAAGAACATTGCAAAGAAGGAACCTTATAGTAAGCTTTCTCACATTTAGTGTGTTCATACTAGGCCTTATTTACTAAAAGCAGCCTCCATACATAACAATACATATTATCCTGTATTATTATTCCCCTTGGTTACCTCCCTATGTAACCCATATTATCCCCCTAACCACATTACATTCCACCCCCCTTAGGAAAGCATTGTCCTCAATGTTTTTTTATGAGGAAGTACAACCATATACTAGGGTCCCATGGATAAGTGTGGATCGTAATGCTGAAGTAGGCTAGAGAACCTAGGTCCCATATACAAGCTCTAACCACCATGTTGAAGTATTTAGAGCTCCACCATAAACCTGGGTCCCATGTCCAAGTGCTCATGTGGACTTCCCGTTGAAGATACTAGGACTCGATAACTGACTGAAAATGGTGCTCCAAATGTCCACACAGGTCAATGTGTGGATCCAAATATGTAGATCCATCCATATCCAAAAAATCATCCACATAACACACTAGTACTAGAGAATAAGACAATTTAAAAATAGTATTTAGAGAAGGCTCTTGACCGCTGTCCATAATTTTCTCTACATAAGGTGGAGTAGACTCATCAAATAGAATATGAAAGTAGTTGTCATCCCATAAATGACAACTATCCATATACTAATCATCATAATTGGCCTCAAAATCATACCAAGCATAAATTTATTGATTATACTCTTCCATGATGTAAGAGTATATGGTCCTCATAATATACCTCTCTATGATCTCTTGAATATTTCTAACATTTGTTTGTTTGTATGCTCATGAGGGTTTCAATATCTCAAAGATCTTTGTTTAGGCCCATGATAAGTTGAGAGAGAATTTTTTCAGAGGCTATAATGCACAACTTATCCATTGGAAGTACCACTTATAATATACTAAAAGAAATCTCTGCAAATCCTCTATCCTATGGCACTAATTTGGCAACAATTTGAGGAACCTGTCAAAAGTAATGATCTCCACAGTCTTGCGGTTGTCACGGAAAAACCCTAAAAGTTACTAATTTTAAATCAACGATATCTTCACTTTCAAAGATCTGATTCATAATTCATTTTTTAAATTGGTTGATTTTGCAAGAGGAACTTAGATATATAATTTTTTGGGGAAAATTCTACACCAATTGCTACAGAACCCTGCAAGTCGTGTGGTCGTCCTTGGAATAACCCTGAAAAAATTGTTGATTTTAAATCCACGATATCTTGGCCTCTCGAACTCCAATTCGTACGATTTTTTTTTGAAATTGGTTATTTTTCCAAGATGAATTCATATCTACAACTAGTTTATTAAAATTATTCTTATAAATATACATGAATTGATCCGATTGTCAATACCCTCTTTTTTCTTCTTTTTAAAGCTTACAAAATAGAAAATAATCGTTTCTTTCTTGGTTGAATAAAGTGATCTGATACTACTTGTTAAGTGTTTGAGATATAAATATATAATCACATATAAGATACAAAATACAATATATAAAATATCATTGATTATATATCAAACCTTTAAGGTATAGAAACACCTTACATATGATCTTTTTATGGAAGGAATCCACTCCTATTCACTTGCCTCTTCGAGGGGGCAACTTCCTAATGAGCTATGTTCCAAATACAATACTCAACAACCATTACCATTACATTGCTTACACATTTTTATTTAATAATACATACCACCTAAGAATATTTTAGAGAAGGGACCTTCAAGTAATCCTTCTCACATTTATTGTGTTCACACTAAGCCTTATTTACTAAAAGTGGTTTCCATACATAATACTACAGATTAACCTCTATTATTATTCCCCTTGGGTACCTCCCTAGGTACCCCATATTAATGTAATGCAAATAGGGGGATAATATGGGGTACCTAGGGAGGTACCCAAGGGGAATGATAATAGAGGTTAATATGTATTGTTATGTATGGAGGCCACTTTCAGTAAACAAGGCCTAGTGTGAACATAATAAATGTGAGAAGGATTACTAGAAGGTTCCTTTTCTAAAATGTTCTTAGGTGGTAGGTAGTATTATAGAAAGAGGTGTAAGAAATGTAAAGGGAATGGTTGAAGAGTATTGTATTTGGAGCGTATCTCATTAGGATGTTCCCCCCTCAAAGAGACAAGTGAGCATGAGTGGATTCCTTCCATAAAATGATCAACTGTAAGATGTTTCCCTACCTTAAGGGTTTCATCATAGTAAAGTGTGGGTTTCTTCCATATTCTTCTTTGATATCCTGTATATTTTTTTGTATTCAGATCCATGGTACTTAACAAGTGGTATCAAAGCACTTTCTTTGACCATGAAAAGAGACAATTTTTTCTATTTTGTAGATTTTCAAAAGAAGAAGAAAAAAGAGGGCCAAAAAAATCATATCAATTCCTGTAGATTTTTGAAAATGATTTGAAGAAACCGGTTGTATATCTGAATTCCTCTTGGAAAAAAAACTAATTTCAAAAAAAAAAATCGTCCGAATCGGAGTTTGGGAGGTCACAATATCGTTGATTTAAAATCAACAAATTTTTAGGGTTTTTCTGAGGATGGTCACATGATTTACAGGTTTTTGTAACAATTGGTGAAGAATTTTCCCAGAAATATTGTAGATCTGAGTTCCTCTCACAAAATCAACCAACTTCAAAAAACAAGTCGTCCAAATCGAAGCTCCGGAAGTGAGTATATCATTGATTTAAAATCAACGATTTTTAAGGTTTTTTTTTATGATGAATGTGAGATTGCAGAGCTCATAAATTTTGACAGGTTTCTCAGATTACTTCCATATTAGTCCCATTGGATATAGGATTTTTGGATATTTATTTTGATATACTATATGTGTTGCTTCCAATGGATAGGTCGTGCACTACAACCTCTGAACAATTTCACTCTCAACTCCTCATGGGCCTAAACAAAGCTCTCAAAGATATCGAAACCCTCATGAGCATAATTTTTTTTTTTGAAATATTCAAGAGACCATAGAGAGCTATATTATGAGGACCATATATTCTTACATCACGAAATAAAATAATCAAGAAAATTATGCTTGGTATGATTTTGAGGCCGATTGTGATGATTGGTATATGTATAGTTGTCATTTATGGCATGCCAACTACTTTCATCTTCTATTTGATGACTCTACTCCACCTTATGTAGAGAACATCAGTGCAAGAAATCAAGAGCCAATTATGATTACAGGTGTTTATCTTGCATATTATATAGTGGTATTCACTACAAGCAGAACACCCTCGAACCTACCTGAAAAATTTATCCCTTTTCTGTTTATAGCAGAGGTGGGCGATCCGAGGTTTTTGTGGAGGTTTTTAATTAGTGCGCATGTAAGATACATACATAAAGGTGCAAACATAAGTAATACACTCTGGTTATTAAATGTTCAAAAGTACCATCATAAATTATAATAAAAATAACAAGCACCAATCAAAACACATCAGTGTCGTTGAATCTTATGACCCAATGCGTATCACTATCATCAAGTGCACCGTGGTAGGGTAAACAAAAACAAATTACCAAACCATTTTTCATTAGTACACTTCATCTTGTGCTTCCAAAATCTCAAGCAAACAATGACGCTCACTCTCCTTTCAAAGATGCCTTGCTTCCAGTGCTCTATAGTGAGTTCCAGAGCTCCACTGGTAGATTCCACACATTTTCAAATTTTGGAAATTACCACAAATTTTCATTTTATCTCAATGGTGGAACCATGCCTCGGGATATAAGAGGCTAGATAAATTGTTTATTACCTTCCTATTTTCATTTTCATCCGATTAAAATTTGAATTTAGTTTGAAATTTGACAATTTTTTCAATTTTTTTTCCAATTCTACATGGTGCACTTGAATGCTTCGGCTTGCCCCAAAGTGGTACATCATGTGAAAAATTCATAGTAAGAACTGCCACCAGTGCATCTATTCTAAAAGCAAGCATTGATGTCGTTCAAGGAAGAACATTGTGACAACTTTAAAAATCAAAGCGATGCATCTTTTGTGACGCCCCTCAACTGGTGTATTATTTGTGACGCCCTACACTCAGTGAGTTATAAAGGAAAACACTCGTTGAACAACATGTCAGTTCTCTTGGAACACTGGAGCACCAGTGCATTCCATTTAATTAACCACACCACTATGTTTACGACTGATAAAATTTAACGTAGTGGTGCAACCATTTTAATCAATTGCAATGGTGTTGCTGACAGACCTGCACCGAGATAGAAATTGACTGAATTGGCATAGTGGGGCGTCTCATTGGACGCCACATTGACGGTGTTCTATTATTCACAACGTACCACTAAACAAAACACTGGTGCTCCAATAACACAGTAGCACTGATGCATTCATAGTAACACATTGCACCGCGTAAGTTGCAATAAAAATATTTAACCTAATAGTGCCCATAGGTCCAATAAATGCACTGGTATTGTAAAGAGCACATCACCAGGATGAATATTTCATAATCTATTAGTGTGGTGCATCTTATTAAATGCACCGCTAAAACACATGGCGGTGAGACAAGAAACGAGGAACATCGATGCGTAAGTGATAACAATACGCACTGGTGTTGTTAAAGGAAAAGCACCATGATTAGTTTTAAAAAATGAACATAGTGGTTCATCTTTTGTGAGGCCCTGTCACTGGTGCGTTATGAAAGACAATGCATCGCTAAAGAAATTTTTGGTGCTCTAGTAGAACTAGGGCACTAGTACTACTTTTAGTTTAACAAAGCGTACCGGTAAGTTTGTGTGCCATACATTTTAGCATAGTAGTGCATCCTCATTAATCAAATGCATAGGTGTTGTTAAGAGAACCACACCAGGAAAAATATTAAATGAATTGACATGTTGGGGCCTCTCATTGTGCACCCTATTATCGATGCTCTACACAACCCAACACACTACAAAACAAAATTTCAGTTCTCCAATAACGCGGTAGCACTGGTGTGTTCATATTAACACATCACATTGCTTAATTTTCAATAAAATAATTTAACCTAGCAATGCCTTTAGGTACAACAAAAACACCGATGTTGTAAAGAGCATGACACTGAGCCAAATATTTCACGATTTAATAATGCATTGTGTCTTATGGAACACATTGGTAACATATGTGGTGATGCGATAAGAAACGTTGTGCACTAGCGTGTGACAATAACAACACCACATGGCAGTGTTGTTTGTCTGATATAGAGCACCATTTGCGGTGTGTAGTTATTGTTTAGAACACTGGTTAATTTTCTACATTTTCTTGAAAAAAAAAAAATTTTAGTTTTTGTTAGATACAAATTATTTATATGTGTGTGTGTTTTATAATTTCAATTCATTTTATCTATATATATGTGCCTAAAAATATTTGTATGTGAATCAAAGATGACGACGACGAGAAGAGAAACAATAACAGGTTGAAATGGACACATTTGTACATGAGTGGGAGGCTAGAGAGATGGAGAAAGAGATATTCATTCACCCTATTTCACCACATACACATGCCCTTTTGATGGATGTTTTCCTCCTCAAGTTTTAAGAGGATGGTACATCCTTCATGGGGAAATATTCGTTGTTAAAACAATTGATCCATTGTTGGGATCATGGTCGACATGCATTTAGGGCTGGTCTTGATCTATGGTATCGACCCTCGAAGGAGGATGCTTATTTCATCACTAGGTTGTCTAGGAGGGGGGAGGATTGGCTCTAGTTCCCCGACATATCACCTGGTGTTGCATGATAGAACCAACTGGCATATGTGCAAGGATATGTCATCCTAGACCTTCTTTCCCCTTCGGGATTCCAGGTTCCTGGTGGTTAGATGCGGATGAGTTCATTTCATAGAGAGGAGTTTAAGTGACCGTGTTTTATTATATTGACACTATCACACTCTAGCTCTGATGGGAAGTGCATTAGTTGACCTTTGATGCATTATAAGTAGACAATTTATTGCAGAGGCCCCGATTGATTAGGTGGTCGTAGTTTTTTTTGAGACAATTTTGTTTTGCATTGGATCGTTGTTGCACCGTTTTAAACGAGAGGAGATTCTTCCCATTCGTGCCAAAATTATTTACATTATTTTTTTAAAGGGTTCATGCCACTCGAACAACATTAACCCACTTTCCTTCTCGGCCTATGTTTGATGTGCATATGCACATGTGGGAGCAATTGTTGCCCAAGAGGGGCCAGTTGATGTTGTCGTGTACTTCAGTAGGTTGGTATGTATGCAATTTTATGGCTAGAGAGGACAATCTTGTCCTCAATATTGTACAATACCTATATGCAAGGTTGGAATGGAGATGATCTCCAAACATCCTATTTACAATAATTGAGCCACCAAATCAGAGAGGTAATATTATCATTATGTTTTAATAAATCTCGTTGCATATTTTTATGTCTTATTTAATGCATATGTAATTTATTGTAACATTTTGTTTCAATTATTTTATTATTATTATATATTGTTTTGTAGATATTGGCACATATGTTGGGGATGAGCCTCCCCAATAGGATGAGGAAATGGAGGAGGCATATGAACAACATGAAGTACATAAACCCTACATGCCATGCAGGCCGGATCAGAGAGTCCAAATAGAGGTGGCAGATCTCCTATGTAGTGTATGAAGTGGTACCCGCACCGGTTAGAGACATATTACAGGTACCAAATATCTCTGCGATATAGACAACTCTACATCGTGACATGACGTTGATGCATCGTATTTCCAATGCTCTCAAACTCATCAAGAGGTGGAGGGATCCTACTCATGATTCTCCTCCATCTGGCGCATCACCAGACCCATCCACATCCTCCTCCTCCTCCTCCTCCTCCTCATGAGTATGCACCATCCACCTATTCTCCTACTTCCCCTCCACATGTGTCTACACCATCTATGTCCGATCCTCCTCCTCCACATGTGTTTGATCCATCCCCATCTAATCCTCCTCCTCCTCCTCCACATGTGTCTGATCCATCCCCGTCTGATTCTCCTCCTCCCCCTCCCTCTCCACATGTGTCTACTCCATTCATGTCTCCTCCTCCTCCCCCTCCTCCTCCTCCGCCACATGTGTCTGCACCATCCACTGATCCTCCTACTTCTCCTCCACATGCGTCACCATCCACTTATCCTCCACTTGTGTCACCATCCATTGAAACTTTTCCTTCTCCACATGTGTCATCATCCACCAATCCTCCTCCTCCACACGTGTCAAAATCTTTTGATGCTTCAGACACTATGTTCACATCGAGTACTGTTGCAAAGGTTGATCTTGATAGAGAGACATTTGATAGTATACTTTTGTCGACATTTCTTTCTGACATTATTATTGATAAACCCTCTACCTTTGGTAGCAAAGACACAAGATGCATCTGACTCTGGTGATGGACCTAGCTAGTAGTGGTATTGATTGACATATATATTGATTGTTTTATATTTGACTTGAAATGTATATATGACATGTTTATTGCATATTTTGTTGAGATGTATGTTTGACATGTATATTATATTTTTCATATAATGTTGTGGTTGTTGTTTAATTCATAAAAGATTTATGAGTATGCTAATGATTAACATTATTGATGATTTCTCTATTTTTAAATTAAATTTGAGATGCATCACTCGTTTAAATTTATAGTTGTCATATAATGTTTAACTTTAGTTTTATGAAATCATTTAATTTGGACCATGATTGCAAAAAGTTATAACCTTTAATGTCATATAATGTTAAACTCTTCTTCAAGGTGAATTGTTTGTTGTCCAACAAAATACAATATGTTGATTAAACATATTTGGAAACTAAAATACTTAAATATGATGAGTGAAATGATTGTGATTTGAATAATTGTTTTTTTCATAAATTGTAATAATAACATTATAGTATAATTATTCACTAATAATAATAATAATGGTATTTTTTTTTAAGTTTTATTATTCAAAGATTACACGACAAAGTCATAATACAATTGTTTATTAAAATCACAATTATTATATTTTAATATTTTCAAAGATTATATTAATTTATATTATCTAACTTTTATAATATATTAAATTTAAAATATTAAATATAAATAATAATAATAAATTTTGATCTATACACTTCCCATGAAATGGTTTCACAATTTTTTTACTCTATTAATAACTTTATGAATCTTCTATTAAAAAAATATGTAAGTATTAGTTGGATCTTCTATAAAAAGTATGCTAAGTAATGTATTTCGTTAATTTTGTATTAAAATGTGTGCAAATATTGGATTTGGTTAATGCATGAAAAAATCAATTTGAATATTGTTCATATGAAATGTTATTTTTTCACTTATTTTAACGATAAAGTTATACTAGTTTTTCATCAAATTTATAATAGTTATATTTAATAATTTGTATTATTTAAAAATTTTAATTAATTAAATTTAAATTATTAAATATGAAAATGAATTAATCAATAATAATAAATTTTTAATCTTTGGCTTCCATTGTAACAATTTATATCCATGCATTCTCTTTACCTCTCTCCCCCTATCTCTCTCTAACTTCATATGCTAATCTCCTAATCATTTTTTTAAAATAAAATATACTTTAAAATAATTTTTTAGTAATGTATTATACAAATACGTCATCAACATTGTGATATCTCAATTAATGTTTAGTAATTCAAAGGTTAACATAAACATATGTTAATACAATACAACATAAATTTGCTATAATAAACAATAAATATGACAATACAAATCTATCAAAACTACATCTTATGCTTGTCCTATTTAATGTATTTTCAATATGGTGCTTGTAAAAGGTTGTTAACTTTTCATATCCAACATTATAAAATGAAGAAGAAAAAGACATAATTGGCCATTATAGATACCCATAATAAAATGACACATCCACAATATAAATGTCGAAACAAAACGTTTACATATCAATCTTTGTTGCCATCACCCTGATTATGTTCCTTGCTTGGCATTATAACATTGTTGTTCTAAAAAAGTTGTTTAGATCTCAAATCATGTCTCAGTATGAACCACCAATCCCCTTCCAACACACCTAGGTAAAAAAACACTTGGTTGCAATGTTTTGGGAAAACATAACGCTCCTTAGTTTCAACCCACATTTTTTTAGAGTTTATACATATTAGCCCACTATCACAATCTTCCTTTACATTTATTCGGTTGAAGGTATCCCACCACTTGCAACAAAAAACAATGTATTGAAAAGATGAGAAGTCCACTTGCATGATCTCTTGTATCTTTCGAATGTAATCTAACTTCTCATGTATTAGGTTTTGATCACGGTGGCTAGCACGACTAGATTGGTCAAACTCGACCTCCACTCCACAATCTTGTGTGATGTGTCCATCATCAACATACTCAGTGCAAAAATGATATCCATATGCTCACATAGATGGGAACAAATTCACTTGTAAAAATGTGAACAAAGGACAATGTCATATGTGTAATAACTCAAACATTAATAAAACATAATACATGTTACAATTCAAATGTGTAATATTATAAATTAAACATAGTTATTAGAGAGGTTATTACATAGTTGTTGCACCTGATCCCTATGTTTAGTGCATCCAGATCTTCTCCACGTGGGTTACGACCAGACACAACATATTTCTCTTGTATATGGTCAGCCACACAACTGTTGGGACATATTTTTGGCATATTTTCTTTTAAATAATTAGGATAAGGCATACTTCTACTATTCAACCATCTGAATTTTTTCCTATCACTGTCCCATTTCCTTATTTTCTCCTCATATAAAGCGACCCATGGTCGCCTTGCCTTTGCGTTGTAAAGAAGGAATTTATTGATGAAATCAATTTCTAATTCACCGATGTATACAAAAATTCAAAACGAATAGTATGAGATCAAATATATATTATCAACTTTAGTGTAAATAGTGGTTATGTACAAATTTAACAAAATATAAATGACTTACTCAAATGATTTTTTCCATTAGTTTGGAGTAGCTCCCCTTCCCTTTTGTCCTCCTCCCATTGGTCTCCCCAAACCACTGCCTCTGGTGTGTCGTCAATTTGTTTGATGTACTCACTGAAATAATAGAAAGACTCATATACTATGTACCCCTATGCCATATAGCTCTCTGGTTTTTCCCTTTGTCAAACAAACCCCTTCAATTTTTTCATGTACCTCTCCAAGAAGAACATCCAACAACATGAGAGTACCCAAGTTAATTCAATGTCATCAGGTAGGTGAATTAGAAGATGGAATTGCAAGTCCATAAAACTCGTGGCCAATTCCTTTTCAAACATACAAACAATCTCAACTATCTCTCGACGCTACCATGGAATTCTAGCCATATGAATCTCCTTTGATGTGATCCAGTGTACAAATGCAGGTAATTTTGATATGACACGTCATAGGTTCATGAGGAAGTCATGGTTCACACAACCACACATGAGCAAAGAATAATGACACTACAAAATAGACACACACATCATTACTTGCCATAAAATTGTGAGTGCATAACATATTTTTACCGACAATATAGAAGAAGAATAATGTATTCGACGTACATACCCTTAGAAGGTTCAGATAGTCATGTTATTTCAACCCCGATAAATTCCCTTCTACAATGAAGCAACATCGTAGAGTTGACCCATATAAAGAAGGTGTCTTCACACCCAATATAACATCCTTCACCATAGAAAGATAATATTTCTTCAAAATCCATGTGACATCACCTTCTTTAAAATACCAAGAGGGACCAACCTCTCCTCTAGTTTATTTTCTTGGCCAATGTCTATTTTTAGTATTTGAAGCAATAAAATCTCTCCTAACAATGAATGTGTTGTTTTTATTCGATGATATGTGTCTCCATAAAGAGTATGAAACATTTTTGAATATATGTATGGGATCTAGTATGTAGCCAATATTTTGCCAAAATTTAGAGGGGAGATTTATGCAAGAGAGATTTAACAACAAAGTCTTCAGAGTGGGTGAATGTTTTTGAAGAGCCAAATTTGAAAGGGATCACCGTAGGTCACATACAAATTTGTAAAGGAGAAATTTCAGGTATATGATTTCATTCTATTGATCATATTAATATTTCACTCATTTGATTCAAGAAATTTTCAGTTCATCCCCCCCAAAATAAACGAGTTTCATAGTTACCTTCGGTATTGGAAGCCCTAACTTCTTTGTTGTTTATCTTGCTTTTTTTCTCTATATTTCACAACGTTTTTTTTAAGCAATAGATTTTTATAGAGATTATTTACTTATGTATGGGGCACTTGGTATCCATTGCAATGACACCATTGATTTCATTGGATCCCAAATCGGCCTTTCGCTGTTAGTTTTTTTTTTTTTTTAAATGCCTTTGTGGTTTGCAGTGCACACTATACTAGTATAGAGCACTGATGCCCATATTCATGTCAAATGCACCACTGAATGTGAAATAAAAACAACATTTTTTGAAAAACACCTTCGCTCTCAACAATGTTCATTTTACAAACAGAGAGTACCAATGTCCATTATCAGATAAAAATCATCGCTTAATTTAAAATGGAAGTGATATTGTTTTTATATGAAAACCATCAAGTTTTAAATTTGTTCATGGGTCGACGGTCGACAATGTGTACTTAACAATATTTATTCATTGGTGCGTTTATTAATTTATAAAGCATCGTGTGAATACAATAGTTTGTAGAACATTTTCGATTTCGCAAACACACTGCTATCCTATACTGGTGCATATACATATGTGTAACACATCGATGTGTATACATATATTTAATGCATGGTGCGTACATATTTACTATACGCATGGATGCACACTTATTTATATACATGCCAATATCTTTTGTTGTTAAAAATATGATTTTTATATCTAATGATTCCTAGATTTCCTTTTACGGGGGAGATTATGAACATTCCAAGGGACAAATGAGGGGAAAACTAATACATGGTAGTAGGGATGTCCAAAAAAGTGTACAAGGAGATGGTACAAAAATTAACATAATTGTATCGCAAGAGGATCCATCCCAACAACAATGTGCATCATAAGTATGTAATCAATGTTTTATTCTTTTATGTACATCAAATTTAATTATCACATGAAATACTAATTTTCAATTGTTTTGTTGCAAAAAAGAAAAAAAAATGGAACCCACTCAACACATAAGACAGGACAACGAGGAAGAAAAGGGTTGATCGTAAAGTTTGTGAGTACTTACATTTTCGACCTTACTTAAGATTTCATATTTGTTGTGATATTCATATTTAAATAATTAATTTACACTCGTCCATGGATGTCTTCTAATAGGTGCTAACATACAAAGAAGTGCCAACCGAAAAATTGATCGACATGTGTTAAGTATGGGTTGTGAGTATATGTTCAAGTATCAAGGTTTAATTGAACAATTTGTAAGTAGCTATGTTGTTTAACTTCTATCATTTATAATTAATGGAATAATAAGAAACCTTGATATTAATTATATTGACTGTGCTTTGTCATGGCATATTAAACATGCAGGAAACAAAGTATGGAGTGCAACCAACATAAGAGATTTTGAGAGATGATATGCAACATGGCTTCGAAAGAATGTGTGTTGTTTATGAAACACTTACTGCTATGGTGCATTTTTAATTTATGCAAT
This sequence comes from Picea engelmannii, assembly GCA_009831015.1. Taxonomy (NCBI): domain Eukaryota; kingdom Viridiplantae; phylum Streptophyta; class Pinopsida; order Pinales; family Pinaceae; genus Picea; species Picea engelmannii. Next base: position 93,084 of record ML822330.1, read on the forward strand.
CATATATATTCTAGCATATATATAAATGTAGATATACTTATTACAATTTATTTCTATGTTTATAGATGGAACGCGAAGAGGATGAACATAAAAAACAAGCCGATCAAGAAAAATTTAGGTTAAATAACTGAAGTACAATATTGCCTACAAGTGATGAAGAAATGAGGCATGAACACAACTCGAGTGATGAAAACAGTTCAAGTAATGAACACAAATAAATATAATTGATTTTTACTGCAAGTTGTATGTTTTGGAATATTTGTCCGTGAAAACCAGGGATTTTGTTTAATGTACTTGACATATTGTCCCAATTGCATGAGGACATGTTACCAATAAGTGTAACAATTACATATTGGTTATATTTTGATTATTGTGGACCTTTACATTGTTCCATTTTGTATGACCATGAGTCTCTTATTCATATATAATAAAATGAGTTTCTTATTTTAAATTGCATTGTCGAATGTTGTAAGATGTTGCATTGTTTAATTAATATGTAGATGATTCATATTGTTGCAAATAACATAGGTGTAATTTTTTGG
>ML822330.1:100492-126560 GCA_009831015.1 Picea engelmannii
ACCTATGATTTGATTTGTTATATCATGTTTCGGTGGTTGTCATCTAAATAAATCCACAACGAAGATACAAAATATTGGAGGAGAGAATTTCTTAGGCTAATGTGCAAAATGAAAAAGTTTCTACCTCCGACATTTTTCAATGTACAAGAACACTACCTCATACACCAAGTTGAGGAGATTGAAATGTGTAGACCTGTACACACAAGGTCAATGTGGATGGTGGAGAGGTACTTGAAGTCGTTGAATGTTTTCGTTAGACAAAGAGCATGTCCCAAGGGATCTATGGTGGAAGTCTATATGGTATATAAATCCTTGGTGTATATTAGTCAACATCTTCCTAAATTAGCAACAAAAAATATGAAGGTGCCTCAAATTTGGGATGTCAATTCCATTAACAAATTTGAAGGGGAGGTCTTGGTCGGGAAAGGTAGAATGAGGAAATTGAAAGGTAATTAGATGGTAGATATATATAATACTTTGCATTAATGTTGATTTATTTCTATATTGTACTTATTTAATTTCTATTTATCTTCCATCAATTATTAATCTTTATTCTAGTTAGTAATTTTTATTATTTTTTCATACAGTTGTTCAAGAGTGGGATGCATTACATTTATACATTGCAAACCATCATGATTGGATGAATGTATGGATAGATCGATGTATACAATGTAATGGTAGATTATCATGGGAAGGGGTGGCTACTTTGCTTAAAGAAGCTCATCGTAATCAAGATACCAATTTTACTAAGAGGGAAATTGATTTAGCATATGGTTTATAAGATAAACATGCAAGCATATTATTTACCCACATCATAATTTAGTTTTTTTCCAATATATTAATCTGTGGTGTGTTTTTTTGTAAATTTTTCTTAAGTCTAAATATTTTTATTGATTGATAATGCATTTTTTTACGTGTCGGGCATATTGCAGTTGATACACCACAAGGCTATGTGGTGCAATGGTCGTAAAATTTCACATCGAAAAGTTGGATGACGAGAAGAAAACCTTTGATTGTGGGATAATTGTAGTCTTTCAAGTCACTAATGTTTCCTTAAGAAGTGACATGCATCCAACAATATTAGAAAATAGATACTATGGGTATTTTGATGATATAATCGGGTGTGAATTTAATCCTTCAAGTTATTTTTGTTCGAGGTCAAATGATATAGGTTACAGATGAATGAAAGTGATCCCAATAGAGCTGTTATTGAGCATGCCAATGGATTTACCATGGTTAATACAAGAACGTTTGAACCGGGTACACAAACTTATGTTCTTCCAAGCCAATGTGAGCAAGTCTTTTATTTAGAGGTTCCAAGTAAAGCAGGTTGGTTGTACATTGTTAGATATGATCCATGAGGAAGGTCTAGAAAGTATAATGTATCATAAGAATATGATATTGAAGAAGAAGAATATGCAGAGGAGCAAGAGGTAGATGTACTGTCAGATGAATAAGTCGAAGAAGTTGAGCCAGATGTAGATGACAATGTTCTCGATGATGATACTGTCAATGATATTATCGAAATGACATTGATGATGATGTTGATATGACCAATCCTTTCAACATCAATTCTAAACTAGACGATACAGATGTAAATTTGGATGAAGAATAAGATGATGAATGATATTTCATAAATGTTGAAACGTAGGAGGTATGTGATTATATCTTTTATATGATTTATTCTCTTTAAAGTATTTATTTATATGCATTAATGATAATTGTCGTTGTCGTCATCATTTTCATCATCATAATAAACATTGTCATCATATTTCTCCTCCTCCTCATCATCTTCATCGCTATCATGATTGTCGTCGTGGTGTCATCATCATCGTCATTTTCATCATGATCGTCGTATTCATCGATAAGGGTTAAGGGTTGTAATGTTTAGGTATTTCTAACAATAGGGATTATAGGGTTAAGGGTTCACAAGGTTTATAAGAGTTAGGCATTAGAGGTTATAAAGTTTACAGTTTATAATGGTTACAATATTATGGTTAGGTTTTATATTAGATATGGAATATCTTGATCAAGTGTCAGGGATTATAGGTGTTATTTCTATTAGAGGGGAAGTGTTTTAGAGGATATGGGTTGTAATTATTATAATATATATTAATTATATAATATATGATAGTTTATTAAAAGTGTTATATATAATTTATATAATATATAAATTACATATAATATATTATATGTATTATATAAATTACCAATGAAAAAAAAGCGTAAGACAACAAAAAACCCTCACCTCACCGTATTCAAGCTCTCGACCGCAATAAACAACAATTCTGACCCCGACCCTGACTGCAAGAGATAAGAGAGGACCAAAAGAGAGCGACAAACCTAGCCCCTCCAACTAAGGATTGATAGAGATAGACAACCGTAGCCCTGCCAACAAAGGACCAACACATAGCAACATCTCTAGCTCTTACAATAGAGGATCGATAGAGAGTGATAAACCTACCCCATTGTGCAACAGAGGAGAGACAAAAGAGGCCCTAGATCGAGTGACGGAGGAGCAACAAAAGAGGCCCTAGATCGAGTGACAGAGGAGACCCCACCTATACCAACAATGCCACCAAAATCGATAATTTTTTCTAACCTTTTAAAACCCAAAATCTTCAGAAAAGTTGATTATGAGGAAAACCTTTTTCTAGGTCTGTAGGTTGAAGAATCTAATAGGGTCAACACAAATATTTTTTTTAATTGATAAAAATATGAGTTCTAGGAAAGTCTAAAATTGTAATGACAACCCCATGAATTCAACCTATATAGGCAATATAGTTGGGCATCTTCATCCGTGAAGAACAACTCATGACATTCTAAGAGAACGACTAGGGGTGTTTTGACACATCTAGGGGATGCATGTGATTGCTTCATGGGAGTGAATTTATTCCTCATGTAAATTGTAGAAGGAATTTACTTAGGTTGTGAATGATTGCACATAGCTAGCCATGGGTTTCCCAAGGATTTTTTACCTAGGGCTTAATGACAAATACTAGTAGTATATAGCTTACGAATACTTGTTATCATGCAATTTGAAATAAGAAGATGAATAGGTCATCGAGGTAACTATATGCAATCTAACCCTCTCACTACGAGATGCCTCTATGTTTGGGCTGGTGCTTTTATAGCTATTGGGGGGTGTCCCAAATATGTTTGTACTATTATTTCTGCATGTAAATATTCATATAAACTTGGGATAATTTAACACACTAAGCTTCCTTCAAGCACCTAGAAAGCCCCTAAGAGCAGGGTAAAAATTATAAATAAAATTGCATAAATCAAGATTAGTTTCTTTAATTTGAATTTCAAAAGCGAAAGAGAAACAAGTGAGAGAGAATATGCACTTTGAGTGAAAGATAAATTCAAAATAAATGCACGAGAAAGAGAATATGCGCCTTGAGTGAAAGAGATTCAAAACTAGTGCATAAAAGTAACAACACAAGCCCTCTCACATGATTGCTCTCAGGAAGAAACTATGAAATCCAACAAGCTGTAAAAATGCATAGTAAAATCCATCTGAAATATTAATGAAGACACAATACACAAAGGGCTCACTTGTCAACCTCTGGAAAACAATAATTGAAGTGTCGTCAAGTCCGGAATGATGGAAGATGGTGGTGAAGAGCTCCTAAAACTTGTTGCAATGACTGTTACAACATGTGTTGCAACAACTATTACAACATGTATTGCAACAATTATTAAAACATGTATTGCAACAACTGTTTCAGTATGTGTTGCAAGAACTGTTACAACATGTGTTGCAATAACTATTTCAACATGTGTTGCAATGATTGTTACAACATGTGTTGCAACAACTATTTTAGCACAACATAAAAATGTTACAACAATAGAAAATTGGCACTCATTCCTTCCTATGATTTATTAGCTTAAACTTGAAATATTTTTGGGTTGATGCAAATTTATTGAGGCCAAAGATGCTCCTGCATCACATGCACACTGTTGTCTAAAAATAATCATCATACCTTCTAGAAATAAGTTATTCTAGGGTGCTCCTTTTTTTTTTTTTTCTTCTAATTAATTAATCATCTCCATGCATACAACAACATGCAGGTCGAATCTTCTCAAAAAGGAGGCAGCATGCATACTTAAATAAGACAAAAAGGGGTGGGGGGGGGACTCTCTAGGACAAAAAACCTCTAGGGATATGCTCATGCAAGGTGTGGAGAAGAGGGTTTTATGACACACATTCTAGCTGGAATAAGAGAGCAAGTTAGGAGTAAAAACATCAAGAGATTAGGCGTGTAAATGATAGAAAAGACTCCCTTCAAACATAGCACACTCTTTACCTTAGGTTTTGGAAATTTCAAGGCTTACACACATGCATGCAAAACTCTTTTTTAAGCCAACAAACTCCTCATGCACGCAACCGTCCCTAAATAGAATTCTAGTTTTGAATTTTCCCAGAAAAGAAACATGCATGCATCCATGTCTATCAAGTTAACTCAAACTAACAAAAAGATAAAGAATAATTGGAAGAGAATTTTTCCCTGTATTGACGATGTCACTAATGACACCTCACAAACCAAACATGTCTCATGAGCCGTGGATATGTGTTTTGTTTCAACATTCAATCCATGTAGCGTTGACTGTTTAAAATAATAGTTTCATTGTAACCAAATATCGTTACATGTCACTGGAACAAATACCAGAGGGATTGTGAACTCACAAGGACTAAGAATATGTAGTTCACTCTGACATGCAGTTCTCAGAACTTTGGCTCCTAAAAAGTAGGAGAAATACTAAAAATAGAAATTCCTCATAATTTGATGAAACTCACCGTGGATACGATGCTAAACCATGTGAACCTTGGATGTATTGTATATGGATTAGCGCGATGAAATCAAGTTGGAACTTAACCCTCCAGTTGCACAAGCAATTTTGGGATTAACAATACCCTAATAGGGTATGTTATTCCAATTTTTCTTAGACAACTAAATATTCATTAACTTCAATATTAATGGGTGATTCATTAGGAATGATTCATTACCTCGTGAACCACTTTCAACTTGAACTTATGTATGGCCTTTGAGACACCATGGTTACCAAAACTCCCTCCTTGCATAGATGAACTTTGGAAGCCAACTGAAATAACAATCAAGATGCAGCTCAAGAATGTGGGTGTGTTGTCTAAGAAAAGCTTCTTGGTTTGTTTGGATAATGGAAAAGAACCTAGAAATGGAAAACCATATCGATGTTTAGTTTCCTCTAAAAGAGAAGTTGCAATACTTCTAGTTAGGATGATGCAAAATCTGACTGTTGGTGCCACCAAATGGTTGTGACCTTGTCATAATTGATGTTGAGTATCAATATTGACACTTCTATTACCCTATATTATCTATGTCTGAGTCAATTTTACCTATGATATGTGTATCTAATTGATTGTTTCCTCCATAATACACTTGATAACCTTGTTCACGTGCATAAGAGGTAACTTATGATTAAAGCATGATTTGTTTAGTTTTATTGAGTTAATTCGATTAAATGATTGATTATGTATGGTACTAATCACTTTGACTCTTAAGCAGCATGATCCGGTACCCAGTCTATTCCGGTACCAAGGCTCCACCTATTCCGGTACCAACCTATGCTAATCTGGTACTAGAAATAATTCAAAATTTTGAAAAACTTCCAGAGGAAAATCGGGCACATGGTTTTTTCCAGAATGATGTTTTCATGAGGACACATGTGTCAGAATTCACCCAGCTCATACGTGTGGACCTCCAACTCAGGGGGAATGATTCTGCCAAAATTATAAAAAGAAACTCAAACTGTCAACTTGCACCTCGATTTTCGTGCATATGGTATCAGATCTAGAAATTCTAAAACATGGGTTTTGTTCAGAATATGATAAATTGAGTAAAATGCAAACCATTTTTCAAAATTAGAATCGGTTTGGGAGATATGGATGGGGGAATAACTTGAATCTGCCCAAATTGTTAAAAAACAGATTTTTGGGATTTCTCCTAAAATTGTAAAAATTGTTTTCTTAGTTTGGGGATTTGGTTTCATCCATTCCTCCATGGATTTTATGTATAAATAAGACCTCATAGGTCTGAGTAGAGGGGAATTATCATGATGTAAGAATGGTTCTTAAAGGAGAATTGTCATGATATAGAATGGATTCATGATAAGACTCTTTTTGTAAACCTACTTGTTGGAAATTAATGCAAGATTGAATTTAGTGATTTTGTCTCTCTTAGAAGTTAACATCTGGTGATATAAAAGTTTCCATGTTGGTATCGACAAGGGCCACCGATCCAGCTTGGTAAGCTTATTGTAAATTGTTAGTGTAGATTTTCATTTCATGTATTTGTTATTTTGATTTCATGGTATTTTGTTTGATTTCACTATTTGAATTTGTTGCAAAGTGTGGTAATGCAGGAACAGTTGGATCTCCATATTTCACCATACATGAGCTTTAATGGAGCATCCCACTTGTTATTTTAGTTGCTCCAGGAGATAGATCTTAAGTTCATCTTTTCATTTCATGAGCCTCTAATAAACAAATTTGTCACCTAAGAAAGAACCTTTCGATTCACTGTTTGCTTGAGAAGTTTTGTTATCATTTTTCCCTTTTAAGTTTGGAGTTGTATTGTTGAAGTGTGCCTAGATTTGATTGCTAGTTGTTGTTAAGAGTAGAAGCTACATATAACTAATTCAAAGTCCATATTTCCACTTCATGAGCTTGTAAATGGACAAGGCATTATCTGAGCAAAATCTTTTGAGTGCATGATTGCAAGTTTTGTTTTCTAATTTAGGAATTGTGTGAAGAGTGTTATCTTTGAAAATAGAGTGTTTTGTTATTGTTGGTTTTCTTATCTAAGCTATACTAAACAGACATAGGAACCTATCTGTTATCGGCACATATAGTGCATCAACTCTTTTAATTACGAATCTCGGTTGATAGTTTATGCTTGGTAATATATTATGCAAATAATTGCACCAACATTTTGGCATTGTTGTCGGGGAGTTGTAAACGGTAATAGGTAGTATTAGAATCAAATTTCTTTAATGGTTTTGGATTGGTTTTATGGATGACCTATCAAGTTTGGTATGTTTTTCTTTTGCAAATAGTTTTAAAATTTAGATCTTTAATTATAAATCATGTTTGGGGTGCTGTAAGAACCCCCCGAGTACTAATCTGTGTTGCGAAATAGGTATCATCAACCAGCTAGAGTAATTCAAGGATGATCAAGAGCTTGAAGAATGTTCCTCCAAGAACTTTCTCGCATTCTGGCAGCAGCTGGGATATCCGCCTCTCAGGAAGAGCATATATTCACAACAATCAAGAATCCAGTTGTCTCTCCACATGAAGAGTTGGAAGTCTCGTCGGATTCCTCTTGTCAATTTGTTAAGGAGAATAAAGAATCATGGATATAATTCAATGGAGAGAAACTAGTGGAACCTGAGATTGAGGAGTCCTTATCATGCCTCTCAACAGATCTTGTATGTACTCCAAAGACCAATCATCTTGAAGAGGATAATCTGCATAACATAGTAGAGGAGGACATTCAGTGTGACCTAAACAAAGAAGAGAAACAAGAATATAGTGATCCTATTGAAATATGGTTTCAATTAGTTATTATGTCACACCACTCTTTTATTTATTGTTTGATCTCATCATCAAAGCAGTTGGTCCTTCATACTCCGATATGCATTAAAATTTATCTTTTAAACCTGAGTATGGATATATTTTTAACCATGTTACGCACATGGCTTCACTCGAAGTATTACTATACTTGAAGGATATTTTCTTTTGTTCAATTAGAGTAGGATAGGTAAATAAATAAATAAATGTTGCACAGAAGTACAATGCAACCTATCTTTCATACTTTTCATAAATGGGAATGTCAAAAGCTAATAAAGAAATCAATTTAAGATCTGTTGTTCCTATAGTAGATTTCTTTTTAAAAATTATGATGATTTTGTTTGGAATCTTATGAGAAGGGAATATCTTCATCCTCCGAATGCACACATGATAATGGAAGGGTTTCAAAAGCGGAGAAGGCATCCTTGTCAACGGAATATAACACTTAAGGGAGTGGTTCATGACCTATTTCTTGAAAATTCTTCTTTTTCCTTAAGTTGTTAAAAATGACGCATTCGTGCTTTATCATTGCCTATCTATTTTAAGATCACTATTTCACAAGGACGATCAATTCAGTGATATTTTTAATAGAAGTTGAAACTAAATTCTAATTCCAAACCATTTTATTCATAGCTAATAATTCAATTTTTGACATTTTCCCTAAATTTTCTGTTTATAAGCATGAATAAAAATCCAGTTTTAATTAGTTCTATTGGTTTGTTTTTAGCAGGTGTTCACAATTATCTGAGCAACCCTTTTTAGCATCTCACATTGTTTGCATGAGGCCATGCAAAACCTTAGGCCTGGGGGAGTTGTTGTCGAAACCTTCATATTCTTTTGCAACTTCCGTCGGCGAGGCCAAATCAACATGTTCAGTGCTAGGATTTGATAATCATTTCCAAAATTCCGGTACCATTCTATTCCGGTAATGCAAAATTGCATTCATCCGGTACTACAAACAATGTTTGCCTCGACGCTATTCCGGTACTGAAGCACAAACCTGCGTCCATTTGGTACTCAGGCGATCTGGTATTGGTAATAAGGTGTTGGTAGCTCTAATCATATATTTAAGTGTTGTTGCTTGATTTAAGTACTAGGATATATAAATTCAACATTTTTCGTTTTACTAAAGGAATTAGACTAATTATGCAGTAAACATATGGTTACTCTCAATTATTGCACGCTCCCTACCATGAAATTTTGCAAGCCCTCCTATACATCTCCTTGTATATTATCACTGAATTCCTTGGTGAAGTGGTTGTCGTCATGAATGAGCAAAAATCATCCATCATATGCCCCTTGCATGCTGGCAGCGGGGCCATGCTTGTATGGTACTAAGGTAAACCCGTCGGAGTACTGAACAAGCCTGCTAGCAACGGGGCTATGCCGGGTAAAGGGAGTTGAAAAACATAAAGTGACACACTTAAAACTGAACATAAACCCTTGGGTATCATTATGAAACAATCATTATCAAATCAAGGCTAGGACATGACCTTTATATCTCTCGGATGATGTTCTTAAGAACCTTCAAGTATCCACTTTAGAGTTCTATCTTTAAAATAAATAGGTTTGCATGAGAAGTGGGACCCTCATTATATGTAATTCACCTTACCTAAACAAGAAGAGCTTCATCTYTACAAAYTTGGATAAGAAACAAGTTAATCATCTTGGGATGTATTCTTTTATGTGTTCCTCTCTTCAAATGATATCTAAATTATGCTTATATCACTTTTGTTTTAAAGGTAATCTAGCCAAGGGGGCCTATTAGTCAAAGTCATTATGAAAACTCTTGGCCACTATCCTATAATCATATTAGATTCACATCCAGCCCTTTCTCCTAACTTTGATCGAAAACAGATTGGATAAGACTTAACTTCAGGAAATGCTTGATCGAGTGAGGAGTATCATCAATTATGAAACTTTGAAGATCATTGTTGCATGAGGCCATGTAGTGACTTAAGAATGGGGGAATGTTGAGTATCAATATTGACACTTATATTACCCTATATTATCTATGTCTGAGTCAATTTTACCTATGATATGTGTATCTAATTGACTGTTTCCTCCATAATACACTCGATGACCTTGTTCACGTGCATAAGAGGTAACTTATGATTAAAGCATGATTTGTTTAGTTTTATTGAGTTAATTCGATTAAATTATTGATTATGTATGATACTAATCACTTTGACACTTAAGCAACATGATCCGGTACCCAGTCTATTCCGGTACCAGCCTGTGTTAATCCGATACTAGAAATAATTCAAAATTTTGAAAAGATTCTAGAGGAAAATTGGGCACATGGGTTTTGTCCAGAATGATGTTTTCATGAGGACTTATGAGTCAGAATTCACCCAGATCACACATGTGGACCTCCAACTCAGGGGGAATGATGCTGTCAAAATTATAAAAAAAACTCAAACTGCCAACTTGCGCCTCGATTTTCGTGCATATGGTATCATATGTAGAAATTATAAAACATGGGTTTTGTCCAAAATATGATAAATTGAGTAAAGTGTGAGCTTATTTTCAAAATTAGAATTGGTTTGAGAGATATGGATGGGGGAATAACTCGAATCTGCCCAAATTGTTAAAAAACACATATTTTGGGGATTTCTCCTAAAATTGTAAAAATTGTTTTCTTAGTTTGGGATTCAATTTCATCCATTCCTCCATGGATTTTATGTATAAATAAGACCTCATAGGTCTGAGTAGAGGGGAATTATCATGATGTAAGAATGGTTCTTAAAGGAGAATTGTTATGATATAGAATGGATTCATGAGAAGACTCTTTTTGTAAACCTACTTGTTGGAGATTAATGCAAGATTGAATTCAGTGATTTTGTTTCTCTTAGAAGTTAATCTCTGGTGATCTAAAAGCTTCCATGTTGACATCGACAAGGGCCACCGATCCAACTTGGTAAACTTATTGTAAATTGTTAGTGTAGATTTTCATTTCATGTATTTGTTATTTTGATTTCATGATATTTTGTTTGATTTCACTATTTGAATTTGTTGCAAAGTGTGGTAATGCAGGAACAGTTGGATCTCCATATTTCACCATACATGAGCTTTAATGGAGCATCCCACTTGTTAGTTTAGTTGCTCCAGGAGATAGATCTTAAGTTCATCTTTTCATTTCATGAGCCTCTAATGAATAGATTTGTCACCTAAGAAAGAACCTTTTGATTTACTGTTTGCTTGAGAAGTTTTGTTATCATTTTTCCCTTCTAAGTTTGGAGTTGTATTGTTGAAGTGTGCCTAGATTTGATTGCTAGTTGTTGTTAAGAGTAGAAGCTATAGATAACTAATTCAAAGTCCATATTTCCACTTCATGAGCTTGTAAATGGACAAGGCATTATCTGAGCAAAATCTTTTGAATGTATGTTTGCAAGTTTTATTTTCTAATTTATGAATTGTGTGAAGAGTGTTATCTTTGAAAACATAGTGTTTTGTTATTGTTGGTTTTCTTATCTAAGCTATACTAAACAGAGATAGGAGCCTATATGTTATTGACACATATAGTGCATCAACTCTTTTGATTATGAATCCCGGTTGATAATTTATGTTTGGTAATATATTATGCAAATAATTGCACCAACAATTGAGAAAAATGACATTGATGCACTTTCACTCTTTGGATGTTGACAACTTTCTACAAAGAGTGTCAGTCATGGGATTTAAAAAAATAAGAAGAGAAGCTAATGAATACATTTTAATGAATGGTAAAGTTAGATACAATGTTTCCAATGATGAACTGAGTTTTAGAAAGAGAAAGGAATCAATGGTGCAACTATTGTCTATTTGATAACTACTTTTTTCTCATTCGATAGAGTTTAGGTACAACTGAACAGGTGTTTGTCAAACCTATCATCCTCAAGTAAGGGGATTTATGGAGGGATGTGGGAAAGTGTTACAACTATACAACTAAAAGACAATGATCACAACAAAGGAACGATGATGTATATTGATGGAAGGACAAAGGCGTCAGGGAATATTGCAGGGCTTATTAACAACACAAAATCCAGGACAACAAGAAAGAAACCCAATTGTATATTTGAGGGGTGTGAAAGAAATAAGATATTTGTATCTGCAGTGAAAAAAATAGTTGTAGGAGAAGCATTGTTGGTCGATTATGATTTGAATCGAATTGATAGAAGCACTGCTATTATGGGGTATTTATGTACCACTAGTATACCAAACCTGTGATTAATGTTTACATTTTTATATCTTTAACATACATTTTCATAGCTCATGCTTCTTAGATTATTTTCTAACATTCTAAAATGTCATGCATCTTATAATGTGGTAGGTTGATCGTGGGAAGACCTTGGCTAGCTCACAACAAGTATAACTGTGATTTGTATATAAATTATTTCTAACAATAATTGAATTAACATGTTTATTTGTTGATGAAGATGAGTATGTCATCGAAGCACGATGATGTGTGGGATGAAATACATGATTCCATCAACCCAATGGAAAATATTTGAAAGGTCTTGAGAAAGGAAAATAGGGAATTCATTGAATTGGCTAGGTGAAAGCCACTTACAGAGGAGGGAAAAGAAAGGCTAAAAATTTTAGGGCAGGATATAGAACAATTTGGGGTAAGCACAATTAAAAATATATATATTATTTCTAACATATATTGATTTATGAAATTTTTTCTGATACAGTTATATGAACAATACTCAAATGTTTTCTTTCTATAGGAATTTTTGGATCTGATGAGATAACATGATCATGGGGATGTTGCTGGTAGCAGTGATGCAAAAACCCCACAACATCATAGCATGATCCACATACCCACGGAGCTATTTTCCTCTCTATCTGTGGCTCAGAGGACTGAAACTCTTGGGGCCCATGAGACTCCCCCACCACACATGTTAGATCGTGCATGTGATGGTATACAAGGAGAATCTCATCAAAATATTGGTTCTATGCTGCTAGAGCATTGTTATCTTGGAGCATCATGTGTTCAAATCTAATGAACAATCTCCATCAACTTTTTGGTGGATGATAACTTGGTTCCCTTGAAGATACAACAAATCCCAGGTATTTTTGAATATCTTAAATAGTTCCTACCATTTGATTGAAACTTACATCTTTCATATTATTTTAATCTAGTTATCATATCATTTTGTAGGAAGCAATGTTTTTATAGGACCTTGCATGAAAAGGATTTAGATATTTGTGGGCCCACCATTCTCACATAATGGAATGCCCAAAATAAATATTTGAAAAACAATTTTATAAACCATATGGTCAAAATCACCTCGAGGACCAGTTCTTATTTGAAATAATTCAGAGATCAATATATGGTTCAATTGAAAAATAACCCTAAGTATGATCGTCCTCTGGCCATTCCCTGGAGGGAATGGAAGAATATATAGGACGATGCAAAGGAGAGTGCATTGAGACATGAAGAGAAGACACCACCTAGCCTTGGAAGGTAATACATAATATTTTGAATTGAATATGTTGAATTTTATTTAGTTCTATAGAAAAAAAATAGCGATATATTATAACATACTTGAAACTTTTTGTAGGCTCCCAGACACATCAAAAGAAACCAAGGAAAGACTAGAAAAATATGGGCAACACAAACTTGGCTAAGGTGGTTACCTGAGATTAAAATCTCGAATTGTAAGTACCAAATACTTTATTCATATTATACATATCATCATGCAAATTTTATCTAATTTCAGCCAAAAAGAAAAAATCATAATCTTATACCATGTGATGCAGGGGGATACATTCAACACTGCTTCCACTGAAGAAGACTTGATGCTTGGCTTCAAGTTCAACTTTCAAGCAGTGGTGGAAAATCAACAAAGGGGCAGACACAATCCGACCCTTCGAACCAGTTGGTAAATGAAATGACAAGATTGTAGTTGTTTATTACTTAAATATATTGACGATTGATTTAAACCATGAATTAATGTGTCTATTTGTTTTAAGCAGAAAAACAACACTGGTTCATTTGATGGTGGTGGACAACAACCCCATGATTCTAGTGGTTTACAGACCCATCACGATATGTGTGTCTAAATTAAAATAAAATGCGTAATATGATGATTATAAAAATTTACTTGCAGATGGTGTACTTATAACTTTTCTTGTTTCAATGGTAGAGCATGTAAATGAACATGCTCAGAGAAAAGAGGAACCAAAAAAAATCCAACCAATGGTGTCAAATACTCCTCTAGGAAAAAAACATAGTAATGATATTTGTACTAATGAAACATTGCTATGAATAATAACTAACCATGTCCTTTTAATGTTTTTTGTTATTGTAGTGAATGCCCCTGTAGTGCATTAGTGTCCACATCGTACTACTAGAAGTAGTATAATAATTGAGATGATCCATCGCCTTCCAGTAGAAGAAGAGGGCCCAATAGCTAAAGGATGGGATCAAGATGAATGTGATGATGATTTACTCATGAATTTTATGAAAAAGAAGAAACAAAAAAGTAAGCAACTGCACATATTTTCAGGACAAATTTAATGAATATAAATTATTGACTGTACAATATTTTTTGTTTTGCTAGTTGTGCGTGAACCTTATATGTTATGTTTGTACGTACCTTCTTTCTTTCTTTTACCTCTAATTCTTGTTTTGTACTTGTTATGCATGATTGGGTATGGGTAATTGAGAGTGATGCGAGGGGGAGGGGCGGAGAGGGGGGAATGAGCTTCCACCTTCACATGGTTGGCGTTGTTTAGTAGAGAATAAATTATTCTTGAAACCAAGAGGATTTCATTCATGAGGTATTCCCCTTTAGTATTTCTAGAGCGTCATACATGTTTAATTATTATTCAATCATATAACATTTTATTCTCTTTGACAAATGCAAGCTCATAGATGTTTAGTTATTATTCAGTTATATAACCTTTTATTGTCTTTGACAAATGTAGGTTTGAAGGGTGATCACCTCCGCAATCCACACTGCATTTCTGACAAGGTATACATCATTTTCTTCTCTTACATCATGAAAATTTCCTTCATTGCTTTGTATACTTAAATTCAAAATCCAAGGACAGATAACTGTGGAACCAACTATTATTCATTTAATAATATTAATTTTAGATATTATTGACTGTAAGTTGATATGGCATATTATGTTCTCCCTTAAATGTAAGTTGATATGGCATATTATGTTCTCCAATGTTCAATGTTCAGAAACACCTATTCAGAGGACTTGGCAATGTAGAATGTTGGATGGAGTTAGTGATTGATTCAATGAACATTGACATCAATATTGATAAATAGGATGACACAAAAACCGTGACCTCCGCCTGCATACTTACCCTTCAAAATCCCAACTACATACTTATCATTCATAGAAACATTGTTAGATTGAGATACTCAACAAATGTTTGGAGGGACATTTGAAAAGTTATGTGGAATATTGTATTAGTTTTTTTTCCAAATAAAAAACTCATGTTTTTTCAAATTTGTCAAAATAAAAGAAGAAAATACCTTCAATGGGAGGGAAAATTTTGATCTTACTAGAGACAACCTTGCTCCAAGGCTCCCCTATTCAAGGAAACATTTTAGAGGCTAGAGGATTCTATCCATAGAAATATATAGATCTTGTTCCCGCGACATCTCTAATCCTTCAAGGATCCAATCATGAGGCACACCAATATTCCTTTCACCATTGCAAACATGAATATATTTATTCTTCTTCCTAATCCATGAACCCTCATCCTTATTTGTATCCTTGAAACCATCAACCAAACCCTTCCTTCTTACATCCTCTAACACTCAACCAAAAAACCTACCTACCACTAAAACCCTTCCCCTTGCTTCCATCCTCCAAAGCCTTCTTCAATAGATGTGACCTTATCTACTCACCTCCATGTCTAAGGTTTCTTCCCTAATTGTCATAGGCATGCTCTTCCGTGATGATTACACCCTTGCAATTCCAAGCCTCCACTCCTAAGTTGCATGAAACATGGAAACATATAGAAGTTTCTAAAATGGGGATGTCAGGAAATGCGACTCTCCAAAAATGGAAATGTCGGGGGAAATGTCGTATATATATAGATAGATAGTGTTTTTTTTAAATAACACATTATCTTTAAGAATTTAACATTACCATTAATTAGTAGGGCGGGTGAAATGGTGATGATAGTTGGACATATTTAAAATGCTTATTAGGGTTAATGAGGGGATATTTTGCCACCTAAGGGACCCACGGTCCTCTTGGCCACTTGGACAAGTCCGCAAACCAACAAAATTCCATCGAAGCAATTGTTGTATGGGTTGAAACGCCGCCAAAACGTCATCGGTCGTACTGTATGATGTTTCCAAATCAAGAAACATCATATAGTACGAATGTGAGTGTTTCATACATGTTTCAGTGTTATGGTACGTTTCAGGTATTGGTACGACATCCAAAAGGTTGTTTCCTGCAACATAGCTCGATTCCCATGGATCCTTACTCCCACATATTTGGATCACCTAGTTGAGGTATGAGGTGTTCGGACCTAGACACAACCACCTTGTCGTCATTTCTCACAACCCTTGTGTGATTTCTATAAATATCAAAATGTCCTTTAATGAATGTATATCATTTTTAGGACTGCATGGTTTTCGCTAATTTCCTCCTAGTCTCATTTATGTGTAAAATACTTCCTCTATTCCCACTATTGATGTGGCTAATACAATCAAGCATGAACCCTAATTCTACCAAAATTATGGGCTCATTCGTCATTTTGTTGTCTTGTGGCCTAGATTGGTGGATCTACACAACTAAATTTCTCAAATATATAATCCCCTTTTATCGAAGGAGGGTTATGTCTATCTATATGCATGGAGTTTCTTCAATGTATAATTTGATGCAACTCCCAATAGGCGAATTATTCTCCATTCTGGCCACTATTTTTGGGGATTTTATCGCCTCTACAAGCATCCCTAGTATCTTACACTTTTCAAGCTACCATTGGAAATGGAGCACCTTCAAGAATGTTTGGACGAATGGGTGGAGAACCATGTGTACCATGAGCATGGTGCCTTTAGACCCACCTGGTGTGTACCTACCTAGTATCTTCATTTCACTATGCTTGTTGGGGCCTCTCTCTTGACACAATGCAACAAGATTCAATTTATTGGTTCTGTTATCACACAAGTTGTAGGTTTGGAAAAGTCTAACCCAACCACCAAGATAAAAAGAACTATGGGACACTATACCCAATGTCACCACGATATAGGTCCCACACTTCAAGGTTGATTAGGTCACTCTTAGGAGGTGATCTCGATGACCCTAGGGGGAAAGGGGACTGAAAATTGAAATGAAAAGAGTGAATCCCCTAAAGGTAAATATTCTAGATGGAAACGAAAGTTTGATAATGAGTCATAGATTGTCTTGAGGTTGCCAAAGCCTTGGATGAATTTCCAAGAAATTAGTACCTGTCTGAGACACAATGAAAACCACTATGCAATATCATATGTTAGTTGGATCAACAAGTTAGGATTGCTATCCCTAATTTCCAGCAACATATAACAATATATATATCGGTGAAGAAACAAGTATTATAGTTTCTAACAAGTTGCTAAAATTCCAATGAAATGTGGTTGAAACAAAGTAGGTAAACACTAGATAATTTCATGATCTATAGCATGAGACTTTAGCAATGAGTTGTCGTTGTCATAAAATATGTATGCAGAAGTATTTTGCATCCTTATGGCCGTAGAAATTTTTTTGTGAAAACAGTGAATCTAGCCACCAAAATCCAAAAAGAATCAACTGAAAAATTGTATTTAAACAAGTAGAATAAAGTGGCAAACTTTTAGAAAACATTGATGGTAGAAAGGTAAGTTATGAGTAAATTTATGTTTAGGGTTTCTGTAGTAAATGTACCAAACTTATGGCTATAGAAAACCAAGGTCTATAACAGAAAAGATATCCAATCAAATCAGCTCCTAGTTAGCTCAATAAGTGCGCCTAGGTTAGTAGGAGGTTAGGGCAGATTTTTAGGGCTAGTCTAGGGTTAGTTTAGGAGCTAGTTAGGGTTAGTTACCTAGGGTTAGTGCAACCCTAGTGGTTGTAAGTTAGTTTTACTACAACAACAAGAAATTTTAGTTGAAAGGGGATGCCTCAATGAGGTAAGGTAGCTCAAGGCTAGGGGAACAAACCTCAAGTGAGAGAAAACCAAAATCTTGAAATTTCACGTTTATCAAAGCAATCATTTATGTCTCCAATGCAATAATTAGTGCCTTTAGTTATGGGTTAATCGGGATTTATATAAATACCTATGGATACTAAATCCTCGGGGGTATAAATCCTCTTATTCCCCAAGGAAAGTAACCTAGCTAGGGTTTGAAATTAAGGGGTGTATATCCTTATACTTCCTTAATAAAAACCTTTGCAAATAATTTTAAAGATTAACAATCAAGGTGGAAACTAGGATAGGGGTGTATGTGCTTATAATCCTTATATAGCCTTAGCCAAAACAAACTTAACTTGAATTACCAATGATAATAACAAAGTAAAGAACCATACTGATCCAAGAAAAGACTTTAACATGCCAATGTAAACCACCACAATAAGCTAGAAGTGACCTCCAAGAGATAACGCACCATAATCATCATCACCACCATAATAAAATAAACCATTCCATATCACAAGAGACAAGAAGAACTCCAAAGGTAGCTAAAATTTCAGCTATGTACTTCTCACAATGGGAGAGTTATGTTAAAATGAGATCTTATGATCTCTTATTTATACGAAATGTCTCTAAAATAGTTTGTCCACATAATATTAGAGTAAATCACAAGACCAGGGGTCAACAACCCTAATATTTCCCCTTTTACAAAGTAATATTAAACAATTCACTTAAATCTTACTTTTACACAAAAATAAACCCTAATTTAGAGTGATGTCACCCCTTTAGGGAACGTTTTGGCACTAGGAGCAAGTTGTTGGTGATGGAGGAGTGTAGGAAGGATTCCCATAGCCACATGTCAAGAATCCAAGTCACTTCATTCATGGTCAAAGCCTCAAACTCCTCAAAATGTCCTTGTGCCAATGCATATCAACTTCACCACCAAGCCCCATGGATGGCATCATGCTCCTAAAGATGACGTTTTGTCTTTCCTAGGAAAAACGTTTGGCAAGTAGGGGCTAGCTTATGTTGTCCAAGTCATCTTCTAGGCCTTCGAAGTTTCATTCCTCTCATTCGGCATGTCGACCCTTGGCATCCACCTATGGGCTTCAAGCCCCATGGAAGCCCAGGCTAGGATTGTTCCTAAAAAAATGTCCACCAAATAGGTCCTGCAAAGATAAAAAAGCACACCCTCCAAGGATCTCAAGTCAAAATATCATGATAAGTAAATCAAGTCAATAAATGAGCCACATAAGCATGTGCATCAAATATTACCATGTCAAACAATTAAGTGCTCAAAGACATTATGCAACTTACCAAGATTGGTTATGGGAGGGTTGATGAAGTGTCCTATTGGGTTGATCTTTCCCTAGGTCAAGGAGTGTTTCCAAGAGATCCCTCTCTAATCCATGTAAAGTGGATGAAGAGGTTAAGGGTCAAGACTCAATGGGAATGGGGTTCATGACATACAGGGGTTGTAATGCCTCATTCATGTGTGCCTTTGTAGAGGGTGTGTGGAACCTTTGTTTGCAATGCAATTTTTCCAAGTCCATCATTTTTCCATTCTTTGTTTCTTTCATAATTTAAGGACAAGTTGAAGGCCACTGCCCTAGCATGGTGTCCATATAATGACAGTGTTATTGAGGAAAAGATATTAATTACCTTACTCAATCATTTTCAGATCTTGCCTGGCTAGGACAAGATAGTTGGGAATGTCACCCGGGGGTTTATAGCCTCAAAATATTCTCTCAATCCGCAAGTATTAATTACAAGGACTGAGGCTGATTTATAGTTTAAATATGTTGCAAAAATAAAAAATAAAAAATCTTATGGAATGTACACAAATTTTGCGATAAAGTAAACATGGAGATCAAAAGTGGAAAGTAACAAATTCACAAATATACATATATGAGACAGAATAACAATCTTATTTTATTTCATTCTGAGATATCAAAAGTGTTTTCTATTTACAAAACCCCTGTGAGGGCATGGACCAAAGTCTGATTTAGAGATCCTCGATGAACACCATACAAAAAGACTTTGACAGTAAAGTAAAACTGAAATTAATAATCTGGATCAACTTGCCACAAATTACTGCCATTTTGACTCTGCAAGATATCATTTATCATCCATGAAACTTAATTCACAAACATACAAGAATACACAGACTATCAAGGATGGATCAACACCTCTAAAACAAACGTCTGAAAAGTGTGGTTTAGTATTGAACCTTATTGTCTACAATAAGATCCTCCTATCAAGAAGAGATTTAGGCTTTGAATAAAATCATAAATGAATGAAAATTGAAACTATCTAATGTAACTAAAGAGAAAACCTTAGTATTGTTTTCTCCTTCTATTCTCTCTTGTCTCTTCTTCTCATTCAACTTTTATTCTTTCCAAATAAGTTGAAGTAGTTCAACTAATTTTTTTAGTTAAGTTGATTTAACTTAACTAATTAGTTTAGAAGAAATAAATAATAATAATATAGTTAAGGGTATTAATTAATAATAACTAGGTAGGTGGGACCCCTTGTGACTCCCGTCATTTCTTCCTTTTAAACCATCAAATATAACACACAAAAGATAATCATTTTGACCATATGTCACCCTTGTAACTCCCTTGAATATATTTTAAAATGGATATTTAAATATTAGAAATAATTTATATCATATCCAAAAAAGAATATATATATCCACATTATCCACAAAATATAAAAAACAAAACTTGTTGCTCAAAAATGTTGAAAACCATTAAGCACTATCCTCATCAACTGAAATCATATAAAAGATCATTTAAAAACTATATTTGCCACTTTGTGAGGAAATTTTCCTTTTTTCATTGATGTTTCCCTTAGACTTTTCTAAAGTAGCCAGTGGTTTATTGGACCTTGGGGTTGTATCTCGCTGATCACATGGGAGCAGTCATCCTTTAAATGAAGGCGGAAAAACACAGATTTCGAAGAATCGGTGGAGGGAGAAAAATGGGAGACAATTGTTTTTCCCTTGTCTTGCACAAGTTGGGGAATATCAATTTTCAATCTCTTACTAGCGTGTGAAGATTGAACTCGAGAAACAACATGGGAAATTTGGCCATTGGGATTAACAGGTGGTGGTAAAAAAATGACATAGTGGGCCAACCGTGATGGTGAGAGACAGGTTGGTTGACAATCTCTTTCCAACCATCATTTGCAGGGACTTCAGGCTGCAAAGACACATGTGGAGGAATGAGAATTCCAGGGATATTCTGAGGAGGATGGAAATGGGGTCTTTCTGGTTGAGGGTGCATTATTCCATGGCCAACCCAATCAAAGAACCCGGCTTGGAACAACTAGTTCAATTCTTGAGGGTCAACGTCAAAATGGATAGAAAATCTAGGCCTCCTATGGCCTCGATTCCAATTTTCCTTGCCTCTTTTATTTCGGCCATTTTTGCCTCTACTGAAAATGCTCATCTCATAGCAATATTTTGTTAGTAATGAATCTCTTAATAAACCATACATGACACTCTGCTTACATGAATCAAAATTTGACTCAAAAATTGACACGAGATACATGCAAATCCATCCATAACAAACCATTCATTAATTTCCATGTGAACAGGGAGTGATAGGGTTCATGGGAAATATGGAGGGAATGCAATTAGCAAAAAAATGGTAGAATGATAGAGAATCAATATGGATACTGTTCAAGTGAAACAAATCAAAACATGCTTCCTTAGATGCAATCCAAATTTATCTTTGTCCATAATTTCAAAGTTTAACAAGTATTTTTTTTTCCAAAACAATAATCCAAACTGTTGCCTTCTTTGAAAAATTTGTTTGCTGGCCTCTGAACTATTTTACATAATAATCTATTTGATATGCCCAGAATTATTAAATCACAGTAACCATTCTAATCACATTATCATTATATGACAGTGATGATGAACAACATCACAATCGCTATAAGAATACAACAATATCCTTTGAGCCATGATTCATAACATCAACCCAATAATAATCCTTTAAATCCAACATGGTCACGCACAATGATTCCAAACAACTCATATCCATCATTTATTTAACCATTGTTCAATGCAATTTATTCTGGACATTATCACTCTATTCGAGCCTCAAACATTTTGAACACAGGTACCACTTTTTTTCTTTTAAACAATCAACATAATGATCGAACCAAAAAAATAATCATTCATTATTTGGAACACAAGCTTCAACATACTGTAACTTCGAATGAATAGGTGAGTACAGACTTCGTTCCACAATTTCCAAGCAAGGGATCAACTAAAATCATGCCCAAGTAACCGAGCAAGAACAATGCTCTCATCAACTCAAACTGGAGCTTCCACTGTAATGTGTAGAGTTCAATAAATGTCCATAACAATAAGGGTCAAGATAGTGGGGCAGTTCAACCAGAGGGCTTGGCAGTTGTATAGCACAAAAAACTTACTCCACAGAGTGCTTTTCATAGTATAACAAGAAATCACAATGTTGCTATTGACTTCAAAAACTTTTTATATCAAACTGTAACTTCAAGAAAACAAGTGAACCCAACACTTCTTTCAACACAACATAATGAGCGACCAAATAAAAACCTGTGCCCAACCAAACGATACGAATAGTGCTCCCATCGAAATATGGGTAAGCAATGTCAAGGCAATTGTATAATTTTCACAACACAACAGTGACAATGAGGTCATAAGAAGGTAGGATAACAAATGAAGGTTTTGTCAGGACAAGGCAAGGGATACATAAACATCCACAGGGTTGAAATATGACATAGATATACTAGCCACCGAGACCAGTAATATCAATCTATAGGTGGGGTATTCGCAAAGCCCATAGGTTAGACAGACTGGGATAACCCATTTCAACAGAGAGGCCAAACCCGAATAGAGAGTCATGGCAATGTAGGCTAAAACACAATTATTACTTAGCATTTCCCTATGAACAATTACACACAACAAGGACCCGCGACCAGCCCTTAATGCCAACAGTATCAGAATAACCACCACAGGAAACCAAGGATGCAACCATAAATACATAGTTCTAAAACACCATAACAACTTGAGAATCACATAGACCACGAGAAACTAAATCCAACGTTTGATTTAAGGGCAGAGAAATTCTCATGGATGGGAAAGTAAGAAAACCTCATACCTGTAAAAGATTGCGCGAGGAGAAAACCCAAGACTGTATACTTCCTCCACGACCAGGCAAAGCAAAGTAGAAACAACTACCAGAGCCAAAAATGAAAGAATGACTAGGGTGACGGGTTCGAGGGGAATTTGAGTGACATACATTTACTGCACGTCGCTTCTTCCTTCATATCCTCATTCAATTCTTAGTACGAGCCAAGCTCACTAGCCAACTCACCATAACACTACATTCAAACCATTAATCAACCAAATAACCAAACTTGCCATATTACTTTTGCAAAGTGCGTGATAGTTCAAAGTGCGCCACCCCTTGCCAATAACACATTTATTCAAATGACAACTTGCTAGGAACACAACCCAATGTGCAACTCATGCAATGCGCATAACCATAGTATCAAGGGTCGAGATCACCCAAACTTTTTCCATGAACAACACAATATCAAAATCAAATTGGATTATAATTCTTTCATCCAAAAGGAAACATTATCATATTTCATGAGAGATCATCAAATCCATTTAGTGCCATGTTTTAATCACCCAACCACCACATATTACCATAAACATTTTAAACCATGATATGAAACAAATGAAGTGTAGCAAATTGTGTTGCTACCATCACATAGGCAAACAAAATATAAGTGTTGCTTATCCACCATAGTGCCATAAGTATAACAAAGGGGTCCCACCTACTAGTATATTATTAATATAGTTAAATAATAAATCTTGGCAATCATTTGCGAGAATAGTATTCATCATTGCGCTTTCAAGCGTCAACAAGTGTCACTCATAAATACCTAGTAGAAATGAGAAGGTTGGCTCATGATAAGACCCTCTTTCTCTCAACCATGCAACCGAGAGCCATTACCATGGCTTGGTGACGAGATGATGGTAATTTCATACCACTAGATACCCAAGAACATGATAGGTCGGCTTGTGATGAGACCTTCTATCCTCCAATGAACCCTTTAAGAATTCTTAATCATTATTCTTGTGGGTCCCCCTTTTTCTTACAAATAAGTGTTTCATTGCTTTCTAGGGGATCCTTGGGCGAAGCATCTGGAAGGTTTTTATATAGGATTTTATATTTTACCCAACATCAATCCCTCTAGGTCTTCAACCCCTCTTCCAATAGAATGAGGGACAACCCCTTCTTGGGTCAATACACCCTAAAATCCCAAGAGATAAGGAAATGGGGGGAAATAGTGATGGAAAGTGGTAAGTATAGTCGAGAACGATACGATGGATATTCAAGGGAGTTCCTAGTAGCAAACCCATCCCCAAAGAATACCACCTACTAAGAAACAATTTCAACCACCAAGGTGAAACAGGGAAAAAGGCATAATGTCCAAGCATATGTCATGAAATCTAAAGCATTCTAAGATACAACATGCTCAAATGCCTCAAATATTGAAATGACACTTACCATAATACTTGACTTGTACCTCATGGAGCAAGGCCCATTACCTCTCGAAAGCCATCCAGTGTGGTGGATTCCATCTGAAAGTCTACGACCTCTGTGGTGGTGAGAAGGGTCTCCATTTGTGCAAAAGGATATTGCTAGTCATGTAGTCTCTCGACACTCCATATCTGCAACTCAAGGGTCTTGAGACACAATTTCCCTAGTTATCCCACAAAATGGGGATAACATCTGGCTCCTACTTGGGGACATGTTCTCATCGTAGAGTGCAGGAGAACCACAACATCTCCTGGTAGACATGTGCCTGCCAAAACTCAGAAAAAGGGATCAGAGCATATAGGGTGGTGCTATCACCCTTCTATCCATATATATATATATATATAATCCAAAATAAAATCTAATCTAGAAAAGAAAATTTTTGACATTTTTTGAAAAAATTCTAAACTAAGCATGAAATCAATATGCAAGTAGAGCAAAATGAAAAATGAAATGCATCTAAATTAGTATGAGAAATAAATATGCAAATGCAGGAAATCAATATGACCTACCTACCTACCTAGGGCCTTGGGGCCCTCAATATCAGGCAATAAATGATGTCAGGTGAAGTCATACAACCAGTTGATCATCTAATCAAAGTATCTCCCCCTGTGCTTGATCATGTGAAACAACAAAGATAAGTCCAACAAAAAATGATCATGAACATAGATGGATATATAATTGATCACAAAATAAAACTCATGGAGATGGGTGGGAGGGAGGAAATCCTGTTGGAGAGAGAAACCATCAGCCCAATCATCCCTCCTGAAAGTGTAGTCACAAGCTTGATCAATCCATCTCTGAAGAGGGCTACCATATGTAGACGAAAGATCGTCTTCATCTTCACTCAACAAATCATTGCTCCCTCAAGGCTGAGAAAGGACAAGATATCCCAAGAAAACCCTATGATTTCCCAAATAAGAATAAACGGGGTAAGGCACATCCTTAGAAAAAAACTCCTCTGTTGGACTTGGGAAACGTCTCTTCTTTGTCTGCAAATCCCTACCCGAAGTCTCAACATGAAATTACTTCCGTTTGGTAATGTAGACCTCGTACTTCTTTGAGTTGGCCACGACCCGGTGTCTATCAAAATATGAGAACAAATATGCATCCTCAAAAGGGTATGTATCAAGGGATGACTGCAGATCACCTTGAGTATGTCGCGACAAGTAATCCTCAAAGGGGGAGAACAAATCTGTAACCATATCATCACTGGACTGCCAAACCTATGAATCATACATGCATGGAGACCAGTCCTCCGAAGATGACACTTCAACCCATTTTACTTGAGAACTACCCTCAATTTTATAAATGGGATCTCTATCAATAATGAAACAACCCACATCCTATCTACGTCTCCCAACCTATATGAAATCATCAATTTGGTTTTCAAATATATCCGAGCGTTGTTCCACAAATTCATCTGCATCACAAGAGTTGATTACTTCTTCACAAGACTGGAGGACTTCATTCTCTTCAAAAGGGAAAACATATATCAATGTCTCATTCAGGCCTTCTACAAGAGAAACTTCATCGAGATCCCTTTGGCAATTTTTTTCATTTCCGAAGTGATGGAACAAAGCATCATCAAAGTTTTTAAAATGATTATAACTCATCATGTTCTCTTCTTGATGTGCAGGAGAAACAACTTCAACATGATCTTCATCACTGAGGCT
The DNA here is from genome assembly GCA_009831015.1 of Picea engelmannii. Taxonomy (NCBI): domain Eukaryota; kingdom Viridiplantae; phylum Streptophyta; class Pinopsida; order Pinales; family Pinaceae; genus Picea; species Picea engelmannii. The sequence continues at coordinate 126,505 of ML822330.1, forward strand.
AGTTGTTTCAACTTCACGTGCAAGAGGAAAACAAGGCACAAGGACATCTTCTTCTT
>ML822330.1:126660-154384 GCA_009831015.1 Picea engelmannii
AAAATACTTCCTCTATTCCCACTATTGATGTGGCTAATACAATCAAGCATGAACCCTAATTCTACCAAAATTATGGGCTCATTCGTCATTTTGTTGTCTTGTGGCCTAGATTGGTGGATCTACACAACTAAATTTCTCAAATATATAATCCCCTTTTATCGAAGGAGGGTTATGTCTATCTATATGCATGGAGTTTCTTCAATGTATAATTTGATGCAACTCCCAATAGGCGAATTATTCTCCATTCTGGCCACTATTTTTGGGGATTTTATCGCCTCTACAAGCATCCCTAGTATCTTACACTTTTCAAGCTACCATTGGAAATGGAGCACCTTCAAGAATGTTTGGACGAATGGGTGGAGAACCATGTGTACCATGAGCATGGTGCCTTTAGACCCACCTGGTGTGTACCTACCTAGTATCTTCATTTCACTATGCTTGTTGGGGCCTCTCTCTTGACACAATGCAACAAGATTCAATTTATTGGTTCTGTTATCACACAAGTTGTAGGTTTGGAAAAGTCTAACCCAACCACCAAGATAAAAAGAACTATGGGACACTATACCCAATGTCACCACGATATAGGTCCCACACTTCAAGGTTGATTAGGTCACTCTTAGGAGGTGATCTCGATGACCCTAGGGGGAAAGGGGACTGAAAATTGAAATGAAAAGAGTGAATCCCCTAAAGGTAAATATTCTAGATGGAAACGAAAGTTTGATAATGAGTCATAGATTGTCTTGAGGTTGCCAAAGCCTTGGATGAATTTCCAAGAAATTAGTACCTGTCTGAGACACAATGAAAACCACTATGCAATATCATATGTTAGTTGGATCAACAAGTTAGGATTGCTATCCCTAATTTCCAGCAACATATAACAATATATATATCGGTGAAGAAACAAGTATTATAGTTTCTAACAAGTTGCTAAAATTCCAATGAAATGTGGTTGAAACAAAGTAGGTAAACACTAGATAATTTCATGATCTATAGCATGAGACTTTAGCAATGAGTTGTCGTTGTCATAAAATATGTATGCAGAAGTATTTTGCATCCTTATGGCCGTAGAAATTTTTTTGTGAAAACAGTGAATCTAGCCACCAAAATCCAAAAAGAATCAACTGAAAAATTGTATTTAAACAAGTAGAATAAAGTGGCAAACTTTTAGAAAACATTGATGGTAGAAAGGTAAGTTATGAGTAAATTTATGTTTAGGGTTTCTGTAGTAAATGTACCAAACTTATGGCTATAGAAAACCAAGGTCTATAACAGAAAAGATATCCAATCAAATCAGCTCCTAGTTAGCTCAATAAGTGCGCCTAGGTTAGTAGGAGGTTAGGGCAGATTTTTAGGGCTAGTCTAGGGTTAGTTTAGGAGCTAGTTAGGGTTAGTTACCTAGGGTTAGTGCAACCCTAGTGGTTGTAAGTTAGTTTTACTACAACAACAAGAAATTTTAGTTGAAAGGGGATGCCTCAATGAGGTAAGGTAGCTCAAGGCTAGGGGAACAAACCTCAAGTGAGAGAAAACCAAAATCTTGAAATTTCACGTTTATCAAAGCAATCATTTATGTCTCCAATGCAATAATTAGTGCCTTTAGTTATGGGTTAATCGGGATTTATATAAATACCTATGGATACTAAATCCTCGGGGGTATAAATCCTCTTATTCCCCAAGGAAAGTAACCTAGCTAGGGTTTGAAATTAAGGGGTGTATATCCTTATACTTCCTTAATAAAAACCTTTGCAAATAATTTTAAAGATTAACAATCAAGGTGGAAACTAGGATAGGGGTGTATGTGCTTATAATCCTTATATAGCCTTAGCCAAAACAAACTTAACTTGAATTACCAATGATAATAACAAAGTAAAGAACCATACTGATCCAAGAAAAGACTTTAACATGCCAATGTAAACCACCACAATAAGCTAGAAGTGACCTCCAAGAGATAACGCACCATAATCATCATCACCACCATAATAAAATAAACCATTCCATATCACAAGAGACAAGAAGAACTCCAAAGGTAGCTAAAATTTCAGCTATGTACTTCTCACAATGGGAGAGTTATGTTAAAATGAGATCTTATGATCTCTTATTTATACGAAATGTCTCTAAAATAGTTTGTCCACATAATATTAGAGTAAATCACAAGACCAGGGGTCAACAACCCTAATATTTCCCCTTTTACAAAGTAATATTAAACAATTCACTTAAATCTTACTTTTACACAAAAATAAACCCTAATTTAGAGTGATGTCACCCCTTTAGGGAACGTTTTGGCACTAGGAGCAAGTTGTTGGTGATGGAGGAGTGTAGGAAGGATTCCCATAGCCACATGTCAAGAATCCAAGTCACTTCATTCATGGTCAAAGCCTCAAACTCCTCAAAATGTCCTTGTGCCAATGCATATCAACTTCACCACCAAGCCCCATGGATGGCATCATGCTCCTAAAGATGACGTTTTGTCTTTCCTAGGAAAAACGTTTGGCAAGTAGGGGCTAGCTTATGTTGTCCAAGTCATCTTCTAGGCCTTCGAAGTTTCATTCCTCTCATTCGGCATGTCGACCCTTGGCATCCACCTATGGGCTTCAAGCCCCATGGAAGCCCAGGCTAGGATTGTTCCTAAAAAAATGTCCACCAAATAGGTCCTGCAAAGATAAAAAAGCACACCCTCCAAGGATCTCAAGTCAAAATATCATGATAAGTAAATCAAGTCAATAAATGAGCCACATAAGCATGTGCATCAAATATTACCATGTCAAACAATTAAGTGCTCAAAGACATTATGCAACTTACCAAGATTGGTTATGGGAGGGTTGATGAAGTGTCCTATTGGGTTGATCTTTCCCTAGGTCAAGGAGTGTTTCCAAGAGATCCCTCTCTAATCCATGTAAAGTGGATGAAGAGGTTAAGGGTCAAGACTCAATGGGAATGGGGTTCATGACATACAGGGGTTGTAATGCCTCATTCATGTGTGCCTTTGTAGAGGGTGTGTGGAACCTTTGTTTGCAATGCAATTTTTCCAAGTCCATCATTTTTCCATTCTTTGTTTCTTTCATAATTTAAGGACAAGTTGAAGGCCACTGCCCTAGCATGGTGTCCATATAATGACAGTGTTATTGAGGAAAAGATATTAATTACCTTACTCAATCATTTTCAGATCTTGCCTGGCTAGGACAAGATAGTTGGGAATGTCACCCGGGGGTTTATAGCCTCAAAATATTCTCTCAATCCGCAAGTATTAATTACAAGGACTGAGGCTGATTTATAGTTTAAATATGTTGCAAAAATAAAAAATAAAAAATCTTATGGAATGTACACAAATTTTGCGATAAAGTAAACATGGAGATCAAAAGTGGAAAGTAACAAATTCACAAATATACATATATGAGACAGAATAACAATCTTATTTTATTTCATTCTGAGATATCAAAAGTGTTTTCTATTTACAAAACCCCTGTGAGGGCATGGACCAAAGTCTGATTTAGAGATCCTCGATGAACACCATACAAAAAGACTTTGACAGTAAAGTAAAACTGAAATTAATAATCTGGATCAACTTGCCACAAATTACTGCCATTTTGACTCTGCAAGATATCATTTATCATCCATGAAACTTAATTCACAAACATACAAGAATACACAGACTATCAAGGATGGATCAACACCTCTAAAACAAACGTCTGAAAAGTGTGGTTTAGTATTGAACCTTATTGTCTACAATAAGATCCTCCTATCAAGAAGAGATTTAGGCTTTGAATAAAATCATAAATGAATGAAAATTGAAACTATCTAATGTAACTAAAGAGAAAACCTTAGTATTGTTTTCTCCTTCTATTCTCTCTTGTCTCTTCTTCTCATTCAACTTTTATTCTTTCCAAATAAGTTGAAGTAGTTCAACTAATTTTTTTAGTTAAGTTGATTTAACTTAACTAATTAGTTTAGAAGAAATAAATAATAATAATATAGTTAAGGGTATTAATTAATAATAACTAGGTAGGTGGGACCCCTTGTGACTCCCGTCATTTCTTCCTTTTAAACCATCAAATATAACACACAAAAGATAATCATTTTGACCATATGTCACCCTTGTAACTCCCTTGAATATATTTTAAAATGGATATTTAAATATTAGAAATAATTTATATCATATCCAAAAAAGAATATATATATCCACATTATCCACAAAATATAAAAAACAAAACTTGTTGCTCAAAAATGTTGAAAACCATTAAGCACTATCCTCATCAACTGAAATCATATAAAAGATCATTTAAAAACTATATTTGCCACTTTGTGAGGAAATTTTCCTTTTTTCATTGATGTTTCCCTTAGACTTTTCTAAAGTAGCCAGTGGTTTATTGGACCTTGGGGTTGTATCTCGCTGATCACATGGGAGCAGTCATCCTTTAAATGAAGGCGGAAAAACACAGATTTCGAAGAATCGGTGGAGGGAGAAAAATGGGAGACAATTGTTTTTCCCTTGTCTTGCACAAGTTGGGGAATATCAATTTTCAATCTCTTACTAGCGTGTGAAGATTGAACTCGAGAAACAACATGGGAAATTTGGCCATTGGGATTAACAGGTGGTGGTAAAAAAATGACATAGTGGGCCAACCGTGATGGTGAGAGACAGGTTGGTTGACAATCTCTTTCCAACCATCATTTGCAGGGACTTCAGGCTGCAAAGACACATGTGGAGGAATGAGAATTCCAGGGATATTCTGAGGAGGATGGAAATGGGGTCTTTCTGGTTGAGGGTGCATTATTCCATGGCCAACCCAATCAAAGAACCCGGCTTGGAACAACTAGTTCAATTCTTGAGGGTCAACGTCAAAATGGATAGAAAATCTAGGCCTCCTATGGCCTCGATTCCAATTTTCCTTGCCTCTTTTATTTCGGCCATTTTTGCCTCTACTGAAAATGCTCATCTCATAGCAATATTTTGTTAGTAATGAATCTCTTAATAAACCATACATGACACTCTGCTTACATGAATCAAAATTTGACTCAAAAATTGACACGAGATACATGCAAATCCATCCATAACAAACCATTCATTAATTTCCATGTGAACAGGGAGTGATAGGGTTCATGGGAAATATGGAGGGAATGCAATTAGCAAAAAAATGGTAGAATGATAGAGAATCAATATGGATACTGTTCAAGTGAAACAAATCAAAACATGCTTCCTTAGATGCAATCCAAATTTATCTTTGTCCATAATTTCAAAGTTTAACAAGTATTTTTTTTTCCAAAACAATAATCCAAACTGTTGCCTTCTTTGAAAAATTTGTTTGCTGGCCTCTGAACTATTTTACATAATAATCTATTTGATATGCCCAGAATTATTAAATCACAGTAACCATTCTAATCACATTATCATTATATGACAGTGATGATGAACAACATCACAATCGCTATAAGAATACAACAATATCCTTTGAGCCATGATTCATAACATCAACCCAATAATAATCCTTTAAATCCAACATGGTCACGCACAATGATTCCAAACAACTCATATCCATCATTTATTTAACCATTGTTCAATGCAATTTATTCTGGACATTATCACTCTATTCGAGCCTCAAACATTTTGAACACAGGTACCACTTTTTTTCTTTTAAACAATCAACATAATGATCGAACCAAAAAAATAATCATTCATTATTTGGAACACAAGCTTCAACATACTGTAACTTCGAATGAATAGGTGAGTACAGACTTCGTTCCACAATTTCCAAGCAAGGGATCAACTAAAATCATGCCCAAGTAACCGAGCAAGAACAATGCTCTCATCAACTCAAACTGGAGCTTCCACTGTAATGTGTAGAGTTCAATAAATGTCCATAACAATAAGGGTCAAGATAGTGGGGCAGTTCAACCAGAGGGCTTGGCAGTTGTATAGCACAAAAAACTTACTCCACAGAGTGCTTTTCATAGTATAACAAGAAATCACAATGTTGCTATTGACTTCAAAAACTTTTTATATCAAACTGTAACTTCAAGAAAACAAGTGAACCCAACACTTCTTTCAACACAACATAATGAGCGACCAAATAAAAACCTGTGCCCAACCAAACGATACGAATAGTGCTCCCATCGAAATATGGGTAAGCAATGTCAAGGCAATTGTATAATTTTCACAACACAACAGTGACAATGAGGTCATAAGAAGGTAGGATAACAAATGAAGGTTTTGTCAGGACAAGGCAAGGGATACATAAACATCCACAGGGTTGAAATATGACATAGATATACTAGCCACCGAGACCAGTAATATCAATCTATAGGTGGGGTATTCGCAAAGCCCATAGGTTAGACAGACTGGGATAACCCATTTCAACAGAGAGGCCAAACCCGAATAGAGAGTCATGGCAATGTAGGCTAAAACACAATTATTACTTAGCATTTCCCTATGAACAATTACACACAACAAGGACCCGCGACCAGCCCTTAATGCCAACAGTATCAGAATAACCACCACAGGAAACCAAGGATGCAACCATAAATACATAGTTCTAAAACACCATAACAACTTGAGAATCACATAGACCACGAGAAACTAAATCCAACGTTTGATTTAAGGGCAGAGAAATTCTCATGGATGGGAAAGTAAGAAAACCTCATACCTGTAAAAGATTGCGCGAGGAGAAAACCCAAGACTGTATACTTCCTCCACGACCAGGCAAAGCAAAGTAGAAACAACTACCAGAGCCAAAAATGAAAGAATGACTAGGGTGACGGGTTCGAGGGGAATTTGAGTGACATACATTTACTGCACGTCGCTTCTTCCTTCATATCCTCATTCAATTCTTAGTACGAGCCAAGCTCACTAGCCAACTCACCATAACACTACATTCAAACCATTAATCAACCAAATAACCAAACTTGCCATATTACTTTTGCAAAGTGCGTGATAGTTCAAAGTGCGCCACCCCTTGCCAATAACACATTTATTCAAATGACAACTTGCTAGGAACACAACCCAATGTGCAACTCATGCAATGCGCATAACCATAGTATCAAGGGTCGAGATCACCCAAACTTTTTCCATGAACAACACAATATCAAAATCAAATTGGATTATAATTCTTTCATCCAAAAGGAAACATTATCATATTTCATGAGAGATCATCAAATCCATTTAGTGCCATGTTTTAATCACCCAACCACCACATATTACCATAAACATTTTAAACCATGATATGAAACAAATGAAGTGTAGCAAATTGTGTTGCTACCATCACATAGGCAAACAAAATATAAGTGTTGCTTATCCACCATAGTGCCATAAGTATAACAAAGGGGTCCCACCTACTAGTATATTATTAATATAGTTAAATAATAAATCTTGGCAATCATTTGCGAGAATAGTATTCATCATTGCGCTTTCAAGCGTCAACAAGTGTCACTCATAAATACCTAGTAGAAATGAGAAGGTTGGCTCATGATAAGACCCTCTTTCTCTCAACCATGCAACCGAGAGCCATTACCATGGCTTGGTGACGAGATGATGGTAATTTCATACCACTAGATACCCAAGAACATGATAGGTCGGCTTGTGATGAGACCTTCTATCCTCCAATGAACCCTTTAAGAATTCTTAATCATTATTCTTGTGGGTCCCCCTTTTTCTTACAAATAAGTGTTTCATTGCTTTCTAGGGGATCCTTGGGCGAAGCATCTGGAAGGTTTTTATATAGGATTTTATATTTTACCCAACATCAATCCCTCTAGGTCTTCAACCCCTCTTCCAATAGAATGAGGGACAACCCCTTCTTGGGTCAATACACCCTAAAATCCCAAGAGATAAGGAAATGGGGGGAAATAGTGATGGAAAGTGGTAAGTATAGTCGAGAACGATACGATGGATATTCAAGGGAGTTCCTAGTAGCAAACCCATCCCCAAAGAATACCACCTACTAAGAAACAATTTCAACCACCAAGGTGAAACAGGGAAAAAGGCATAATGTCCAAGCATATGTCATGAAATCTAAAGCATTCTAAGATACAACATGCTCAAATGCCTCAAATATTGAAATGACACTTACCATAATACTTGACTTGTACCTCATGGAGCAAGGCCCATTACCTCTCGAAAGCCATCCAGTGTGGTGGATTCCATCTGAAAGTCTACGACCTCTGTGGTGGTGAGAAGGGTCTCCATTTGTGCAAAAGGATATTGCTAGTCATGTAGTCTCTCGACACTCCATATCTGCAACTCAAGGGTCTTGAGACACAATTTCCCTAGTTATCCCACAAAATGGGGATAACATCTGGCTCCTACTTGGGGACATGTTCTCATCGTAGAGTGCAGGAGAACCACAACATCTCCTGGTAGACATGTGCCTGCCAAAACTCAGAAAAAGGGATCAGAGCATATAGGGTGGTGCTATCACCCTTCTATCCATATATATATATATATATAATCCAAAATAAAATCTAATCTAGAAAAGAAAATTTTTGACATTTTTTGAAAAAATTCTAAACTAAGCATGAAATCAATATGCAAGTAGAGCAAAATGAAAAATGAAATGCATCTAAATTAGTATGAGAAATAAATATGCAAATGCAGGAAATCAATATGACCTACCTACCTACCTAGGGCCTTGGGGCCCTCAATATCAGGCAATAAATGATGTCAGGTGAAGTCATACAACCAGTTGATCATCTAATCAAAGTATCTCCCCCTGTGCTTGATCATGTGAAACAACAAAGATAAGTCCAACAAAAAATGATCATGAACATAGATGGATATATAATTGATCACAAAATAAAACTCATGGAGATGGGTGGGAGGGAGGAAATCCTGTTGGAGAGAGAAACCATCAGCCCAATCATCCCTCCTGAAAGTGTAGTCACAAGCTTGATCAATCCATCTCTGAAGAGGGCTACCATATGTAGACGAAAGATCGTCTTCATCTTCACTCAACAAATCATTGCTCCCTCAAGGCTGAGAAAGGACAAGATATCCCAAGAAAACCCTATGATTTCCCAAATAAGAATAAACGGGGTAAGGCACATCCTTAGAAAAAAACTCCTCTGTTGGACTTGGGAAACGTCTCTTCTTTGTCTGCAAATCCCTACCCGAAGTCTCAACATGAAATTACTTCCGTTTGGTAATGTAGACCTCGTACTTCTTTGAGTTGGCCACGACCCGGTGTCTATCAAAATATGAGAACAAATATGCATCCTCAAAAGGGTATGTATCAAGGGATGACTGCAGATCACCTTGAGTATGTCGCGACAAGTAATCCTCAAAGGGGGAGAACAAATCTGTAACCATATCATCACTGGACTGCCAAACCTATGAATCATACATGCATGGAGACCAGTCCTCCGAAGATGACACTTCAACCCATTTTACTTGAGAACTACCCTCAATTTTATAAATGGGATCTCTATCAATAATGAAACAACCCACATCCTATCTACGTCTCCCAACCTATATGAAATCATCAATTTGGTTTTCAAATATATCCGAGCGTTGTTCCACAAATTCATCTGCATCACAAGAGTTGATTACTTCTTCACAAGACTGGAGGACTTCATTCTCTTCAAAAGGGAAAACATATATCAATGTCTCATTCAGGCCTTCTACAAGAGAAACTTCATCGAGATCCCTTTGGCAATTTTTTTCATTTCCGAAGTGATGGAACAAAGCATCATCAAAGTTTTTAAAATGATTATAACTCATCATGTTCTCTTCTTGATGTGCAGGAGAAACAACTTCAACATGATCTTCATCACTGAGGCTAGTTGTTTCAACTTCACGTGCAAGAGGAAAACAAGGCACAAGGACATCTTCTTCTTCAGATAGTAGCACTGAATTCAATGTCTCCTTATGCCCATCAAGGTCTTATTTTTCTTGAAAACTTTCTCCATGGATCCATTCTTCTTCGTAAATAGGATCAGAGAATTCACCATCTTGATCTTGATTTCTAACGGTTTTGTAGATTTCCCTAGGCATGGAGAGAGGCTCATCGTCATTTGGGAAGTTTTCCTAGTACCCATAGTTCTCGGTCATAACATCGTATAATGAATCTGTTCCAAAATATGCAATGGCCACTTCCCAGGTTGAGTTTAGGGTAGGCCTTTCCTCATAATTGTCGAGGATCGAGGATGGGGCTATACTCTTCTTCTCTTTGCCGACATAACTTAACCATAAGTTTCTTTCCAAGAAAAAAGTTCTATTAGTTGTTTACAAAACTTGTAATCTTCTTTTGTGTTTTGCTTGAAGCACTCAAAACTTTCCTCATTGCTCTTGTCAAGTTCTTGTCTTTCAATTGTTGTTACAACAAAATCTGGAAGAAGCGTTTCTCTCAAGCCTTCAATAGGATCAAGGTCAAAACCTTCTTTCGAAAAATCATCTTCCAGGTCCTGAATTGTATCTTCAAGACTTTGAGCTTCTGGTCCCCAAGGTTTAAGGAACTCTCTGATGAGGATCGTCAAAGAAGATATACTTCTTGGCTTGCAAGAATGCTTGATCCAATCCCTTTGTTCATCTCCCAAGGATAGCACGAACAACCATAGGCATACATATTCATGTAGTACATTTGCACAGTATATGCATCTGGTAAACTCAACAATGTGTGCTACATTAGACAATGGATTACCATCGAACTTTGGAAGGACATAAAATTGGTTTATCGAGCACTTTTTGGATATCCGTCAATAGATTCGAGATCCAAGGCCTTTTATGCTTCATTAAAGTGCCACAGATCCATGTTTCCATTACTCAGGGTAATACCTCAATGGAGTCGCCAGATGAGCTCAAGGCTCATCAAAGGGTCAAAAGGGATAAGGTGGGTTCTTGGAAGGTGGAGTTTCCAGATGAGCTTCAAGAAGAGCACATCAAGGGTGGAAAGGGAACGTCCCTTGGGTGGAGTCTCCAACAAAGATAGGGGAGAGGCTTTGGGACAACTTGCCAAAGTGTCGTTAGGGTTCCAAAGAGGATTCAAAATCCTCCCCGATAACGATGCAAAAATGTTATCGCACAAGTTGTAGGTTGGGAAAATACTGACCCAACCACCAAGAGGGTGAGAACTATGTGACACTATACCCAATGTCACCACAATATATGTCCCTCACTTCAAGGGTGACCAGGTCACTCTTAGGACGTGATCTTCGTGACCCTAGGGGGAAAGGGGTGTGAAAATGGAAATGAAAAGAGTGAAACCCATAGAGGTCAATATTCTAGATGGAAATGGAAGGTCGATAATGAGTCTTAGGTTGTATTGAGGTTGCCAGAGCCTTGGATGAATTGCCGAGAAATTAGTACCTGCCCGAGACACAATGAAAACCACTATGAAGTATAATATGTTAGTTGGATCAACAAGTTAGGCTTTCTATTCCTAATTCGCAACAACATATAATAGTATATATCAGTGAAGAAACAAGTATTAGAGTTGCTAACAAGTTGTTAAAAGTCCAATGAAATGTGCTTGAAACAAAGTAGATAAACACTAGAGAATTTCACGATCTATAGCATGAAACTTTAGCAATGAGTTATGGATGTCATAAAAGATGTATGCACAAGTATTTTTCATCCTTATGGATGTAGAAAAATTGTTGTGACAACAGTGAATCTACCCACCAAAATCCAAAAATAATCCACCCAAAATGTGACGCGACGAAAAATGAATTGTAGCCTTCATCGTACTTGAGACGTTGTGGCGACGAACTTGCGTTGGTAAATTGTTAGAAGATGGGTCCAATGTAGTAGTGAGGTGGAGGCTACTTGTAATTTCGACCATCTATATCGACAACTTGGGGGCACAATACCGTCAACTGAAAATATCCCATGACCATCGGCTTCAATGAGTAGTTCCAGTAATCCCGCACAGGTTCTTTGATTCAACCCGACAATACCCAACCCGGTGGACATAACCAGTACTGACATCCTGTTGGCACCAATTCTGATTTCATTGGTGCAAGAATGTGTCACCATGTTACTTTTTTAGTTGAATGATCAACACCAAACACTTGGTCGCACTCATGCACAACTACAACTAGAACATCAAGTGGACATCGTCGCACACAATAATGAGTGAGCATTATCAAACACAACTCCAGACTCATCAGGACTTACAACAATAATTTAATACAAAATTTGTATCCCATGCAACCACAAAGTCTCAATAAATTGATATTAATACAAAATTCACTAACCTCATAGGGATGGTGGAAATTTTGTATGCGCAGATACTAACCACCTCGACACTGTTGGATCAGGTTGTCATTGATGCCAATGGTTTGATTGATTTATGTCATTAATTGATGTCAAGTGATTGATTGATGCCAAAGGATTGATTGATTGATGATTGATGTAATGTAATATGTATTTTCCTTGATGAGAATGCATAGATGCAGATGGATCAATGAGTTGTCATTGATACATAATGCACAGTTAATGTATATGATGCAGTGGTGGATTGATGCAAAAGATGAATCATTATAATATTATCATGGTTGATAAAGTGTACAAATGGATGAACTCCAAAGTGGTCCCCTTATGGTGAAATCCCTCATGGGAAGACGCTTTGTGGATTGAGTTATCCTAAAATAATGGTTGGAGAACCCATGTTTGATTATGGAATAATGAGATGAATATCAATGAATTTGTTGGTGAAACTATCCTAGATGGATAGTGCTTGTCATACCATTTCCGGTGGTATGTGGAATGTCACATAACTCCTCACGGTTTGAGAGTTATGGCCTTACGAAGTTGGAGGACCCTCACATGTTGACTTGAAGCCCCAAAAGGTCAAAGAAGTCAAAGTGCTTGAAAAGAAGAAATCATTATTTAAATGATAAAGTAAAGTGACAAAGTCAATGTGGATTATTTAAATAATAAAGAGAAGTGACAAAATCAAGAAATGATAAAGTAAAGTGACAAAATCAAGAAGGAATATTTAAATGATAAAGTATTGGAGAACTTTCTATTTATGGAAAGTGGTTAAACCCTAAAATAAAGAAAACAGGTTAAGTGACCTAGAAATGGGTTAAGTGACCTAGAGGATGAAAGTATAAATAAGATAGCAATGATCTCTTGCAATCCATCCTTTTTGTGGATCAATGGAGAGTTTATTGTGAGAATATATTTTGGAGTATTGATGGAGAGATTCTTGTGAGAGCTTCTTGTGAGAGCATCTTTGGTGTGGATCTCTTGAGCATGATTGAAGATCTATTTTGAGAAAGAGAGCGTGAGGAGGATCTCATGGATGCATCAAAGTTTCGGCAATATCGAAAATCTTGACGGAAAAAGTCTCGGAGCTTCAAAAACCCTATTTTCTGGTGTGTATGCAGGTTGTCTATGTATAGGGTGCGTATACGCGAGCTGTCTGTGTACAAGGTGCATACAGTACACGCGCAACCTGTGTACAGAGAGCATACAGTGGATAAAATCATGGAGATTTGTGGTTGAGTTGATGACAAGCTGTTGAAGACTGAAGCAGGTTCCAGATCTACATTCTATGGGCTCAGATCTGTCACTGAGACATTGGTATGGTTACATTATTGTCTTGATGGATAGTATTGCTTGTTGTGTTGTGAATGCTTAGGGAATTATTGGTATGGATGTTGTGATGTGGTTTATGTTGGTTGATGGAGTGAGCAGTACTCTTGTTATTCAGTTGTGATATTATTGCTATGGTATACTAGTTGCTTATACATGATTGAGTTAGCATTCATATTGATTGGTTGTGGAGCATGAGTAAGCTATTGGAGAGCTTGGATGTGTTATGACTAGCTGGTGGTCACTTTAGACAGTGAGAGACCGAAGAGAATGATAAATTGGTTGCAGAGGATGTGAGTTAATCTTGTGTTCTTTTTGTTCCTTGGGATGATGACTTGTTGATGATATATTGTTGATTTATGTTGTTGATATATGTTCACATCTAAATGGTTAGAGATGACAGCAATGGGTAATGAGTAAATGTTTAACGCTAACTAATGATTTTTGTGTAAGAGGGATGTTTTTGGGAAAAAGATCCCCACACTCATTCACCGCCCCCTCTAAGTGTGTAGGTGTGTCCAACAATTGGTATCAGAGCAGGCCTTCACTACAAGCCTTAACAAGCTTGAAGGAGATCCATAGACACACAAATGGATGATGAAGTTCCAATCCATGATGGAGAAAACTATTCTACTTGGAGAATAGAGATGAGATTATATTTGAAGACAATGGGAGCAACGATTTGTAAGGAAGCCATTGGTGGATCAGTTCCTTTGAAGAACAAGTCAAATTTTGCAGCTCAAAGGGAAGGAAAGAAGAATGATGCATTGGCTCTCAAGGCCATTCTTAGTGGACTCTCAAGCCCTATCAAAGAGAGCATGGAACAATGCACTTCTGCCAAGGATCTATGGCTAAAGCTAGAGGAGACATATCAAAGCAAGAAAGAGAAGAAAGACATTGAAGACAACTCCATCAAGACACATGAAGGTAAAGAATCTCTAAAAACTCTTGGTTGCATTATTTTTAAAAGTGATGATGTTGGAAAAAAGGAAGATCTTGAAGACATTTCAAATGAAGGCAAAGATTCATGTGATGATGTTGACAAAAGGGAAGATCTTGAAGACATTTCAAACAAAGGCAAAGAATCATGTGATGATGTTGACAAAAGGGAATATCTTGAACACATTTCAAATGAAGGTAAAGAATCTACACAAACCCTTGATTGCAATAATTCAAAATGTGATGTTGTTGAATTTTTCTCTACAAGTGAAGAAAAAAATCTAGAAGTAGTTTGGATAAAATCAATTGATTGTTATCCCATGGAAGAAGTAGAGGAAAAACTATTGGATCTTAAAGAGAAAATTGAAATAGGTCTATATGAATATAACAATGACCACTATTATATAGACTATAGCTATCTTTCAGATAACACTAAAAAGTTTCTCAAGAAGAGTCAAATTCACATCTTGAAGTTAAAAGAAATGCTCATAGAACTAGATGAAAGTAGTAAGACTCAATTAGAAGAAAATGAAGAAGATATCACAAGACTAAATAATGAAAAAGAAGATATGAAGGTAGATGATGAGATTAACAAAAGTTTTGAAACTATTATTCCTCTCAAGACCCAAATTGAAGAAGCCAAAAGGGTAGAAGAACTATTGAAGGATCAAATAAATGAAAAAGAAGAGTCATGTCATAAGTCAGAAGCTGAAGTTGTTGACCTTAGAAAGAAGGTAGAGAAGTCAAACAAATTCTTTAATAGCTCAAGAATCTTGGATGAATTTTTGGAAAGTCAAAGATCACCATGTGATAAATAAGGACTTGGATACAAAGAAGAAGCTACACATGCTAAAGAAAACACCTCAAAGAAGCATGAGGTAAGTTCATCAAAGAAGGAATACAATGTTGCAAAGAAACCATCTACACAAGGCAAGGAAAATTTCAAAAGAACAAAGCAAGGAAGAAATCAAGAAGCTATCTTTGGGACACCAAAGCAAAGGTATGAAAGTATTTTTCATGGGCATTGTTATTCATGTAATGATTATGGTAAAAAAACTTTTGAATGTAGATCTTATGAAAGAAGATATAATGGAAGATTTCATAACACCATAAGGTGTTGGAGGTGTGATAAAGTAGGATATATTTTTGTTCATTGTAATTCCATAAGATGCTACAGTTGTAGTGGATTTGGCCACAAATCCCAGGAGTGTTGGAACACAAGAAGAAATTCCATGATGAGGAATTCACATAGCATGGATAGAATAAGGAATGAAGTAAGGAAGGGAGACATCTTTGAGAAGATGGATGCTCAGAGCTCAAGTTCTGAGGAGCAGGGACATCTACAGAAGTGGGTGAAGAAGACAGAGCAACCATAACCGAATGAAAGACTGAAGGGAAGTTCAAAATTGTCATCTACTGAGGTATATGTGGGTGACAGTGGTATCATTCGCGTACATACGCATGCTGACCTTGTATAGGTCACGTACATACGCGAGATGTCTGTGCAGCAGGTTGCGTATATGTGGTAAAGCCTAAGAAAAAGGGCTATGCACAGGGATTGGAGTTTGATGCGATGGTATAACTCTGTGATGCAGGGTCTGACATGGTTTATTGTAGGTTTTGACATTGTTTGCTACATGTTTTCATGATTCTATATTGGATTATGTAAGGTAATGATGTAAAATAAAATATTGGGTGCATGACACTAACCCATGAGTACAGATTGATGCATTTTCTGTTGAATGTTATTATGACAGTGAAGTTATGGTACCTTGGTTATGTGATATATCTTGATGATGTATTGGAAGATTACTTGTTGGAAAACTTGATGCATGATTGGCACATTTCTAGCACATTGATAGAGGCACATACTAGCAGGTTGACTGGCACATATTTTATGGAGGATTTGGCATACATGTGTGAGGATTCATCATGTTTTGGTATTGGTTCATGGTTGATGTACTCACTTGGTACAAGTAGTAATACATGGAATATGCTGGATGAGAGTACACCATTGGTATTACTTTATTAGCACAACAATTGGTATTTGTTTGTGGCACTTGGTTCATGGTAGAGACATATCATGAGTGATATGACACATTGTTTGGCATGTTGATAGGTGCACATGGTTGGCATATTGGTAGATGCACAGGTTGGCATATTGGTGGATGCACATGGTTGGCATATTGGTAGATGCACATGTTGGCATGTTGATAGAGGCATATGATTGATACATTCCATGGATGATATCTTTTGGCACATTGTATGATGTTGATGTACATGGTTGATGTACATAGGTGTTGTGCATGATGAGCACACATTTTTGTACAGGATGTACTTGGTTGATATTCTTCTCATGATTCTTTATTTCATTGTTAACATATATTTTGCTTCATGATGCTTGGTATGGCACGAGTTTGATGCATGAACAGGTCCAAGGATCGTTATATGGTAGCATATTGTTCATTTTGCAGAGAAGATAGGGGGAGACATACCCATAGGGGGAGTCATTCTTCTTCCCATGATTCTAGGAGGATATATTTATCAGATGCATACCTAGAAAAGAGCCCTATATTTGGAGAAAGAGCACAGAGTCATAATTCTAGGAGGAGCGATGGTCACAGGGGGAGTATGAGCGATGTATTTTCAGCATTACATCAGAGTGATATCCTTTGTTCAAAAAGGGGAGAGATTATTCAGAGGAAGATCAAAGGCACTCAAACAGGGGGAGCAACCCCAAGGAAAGTTCAAGTAGAGGGAGCATCCCCAAGAGGAGAATGGTCTTTTGCCATTGATGTCAAAGGGGGAGAGATAGTCACATTGATGTGATTGATGATTATTGATGGGGAGAGATAGTCACATTTGAGAGATATAGTCACATTGACTATTGATATAGAGCATGCCTTATCTGCATGTTGGCTTCAATAATTGGCAATTGGTGTTGACATCAATGTTGGTATTGTCATCAATGCCAAAGGGGGAGATTGTTGGATCAGGTTGTCATTGATGGCAATGGTTTGATTGATTGATGTCATTAATTGATGTCAAGAGATTGATTGATGCCAAATGACTGATTGATTGATGATTGATTTAATGTAATATGTATTTTCCTTGATGAGAATGCATAGATGAATATGGATCAATGAGTTGTCATTGATATGATGAAGATGGATCAATGATTTGTCATTGATACATAATGCATAATTAATGTATATGATGCAATGGTGGATTGATGCAAAAGATGAATCATTATAGTCTTATCATGGTTGATAAAGTGTACAAATGGATGAACTCCAAAGTAGTTCCCTTATGGTGAAAGCCCTCACGGGAAGATGCTTTGTGGATTGAGTTGTCCTAGAAGAATGGTTGGAGAATCCATGTTTGATTATGGAATAATGAGATGAATATCAATGAAGTTGTTGGTGAAACTATCCTAGATGGATAGTGCTTGTCACACAATTTCCGTTGGTATGTGGAATGTCACATAACTCCTCACGGTTTGAGAGTTATGGCCTTACGAAGTTGGAGGACCCTCACATGTTGACTTGAAGCCCCAAAAGGTCAAAGAAGTCAAAGTGTTTGAAAAGAAGAAATCATTATTAAAATGATAAAGTAAAGTGACAAAGTCAAGGTAGATTATTTAAATAATAAAAAGAAGTGACAAAATCAAGAAGAAATATTTAAATAATAAAGTATTGGAGAACTTTATATTTATGGAAAGTGGTTAAATCCTAAAATAAGGAAAATAGGTTAAGTGACCTAGAAATGGGTTAAGTGACCTAAGAAATGGGTTAAGTGGCCTAGAGGATAAAAGTATAAATAAGATAGCAATGGTCTCTTGCAATCCATCCTTTTTGTGGATCAGTGGAGAGCTTCTTGTGGGAATATCTTTTGGAGTATTGATGGAGAGCTTCTTGTGAGAGCATCTTTGGTGTGGATCTCTTGAGCATGATTGAAGATCTATTCTGAGAAAGAGAGCGTGAGGAGCATCTCATGGACGCATCAAAGTTTCGACAATATCATAAATCTTGACGACAAAAGTCTCGGAGCTTCAGAAACCCTATTTTATGGTGCGTGTGCGGGTTGTCTATGTATAGGATGTGTATATGCGAGTTGTATGTGTACAAGGTGCGTACAGTACGCGGGTTGTCTGTGTACAGGGAGCGTACAGTGGATAAAATCATGGAGATTTGTGGTTGAGCATTCTATGGGCTCAGATCTGTCACTAAGACATTGGTACGGTTACATTATTGTCTTGATGAATAATATTGTTTGTTGTGTTGTGAATGCTTAGGGAATTCTTGATATGGTTGTTGTGATGTGGTTTATGTTGGTTGATGGAGTGAGCAGTGCTCTTGTGATTCAGTTGTGATATGATTGCTATGGTATACTAGTTGCTTATACATGATTGAGTTAGCTTTCATATTGATTGGTTGTGGAGCATGAGTAAGCTATTGGAGAGCTTGGGTGTGTTATGACTGGCTGGTGGTCAGTTTAGACAGTGAGAGACATAAGAGAATGATAAATTGGTTGCAGAGGATCTGACTTAATCTTGTGTTCTTTGTGTTCCTTGTGATGATGACTTGTTGATGATATATTGTCGATTTATGTTGTTGATATATGTTCACATCTAACTGGTTAGAAATGAAAACAATGGATAATGAGTAAATGTTTAATGCTAACTAATGAGTTTTGTGTAAGAGGGATTTTTTGGGAAAAAGATCACCACACTCATTCACCCCCCCCTCTAAGTGTGGTAGGTGTGTCCAACAGACACAAGGTCACAACCTTCCCCCCTATGTTGAACTCTTACACCTCTATGTCTTTCATTCCATCAAACGAATCTTGAGACAATTCAGTTGCAACATAAGATTGTGTTGGCTAAAGAATCCATTCAATATGGCCAGTGTAGGTTGAAGGAATTTTCGGGAGTGGTCGACTGCAACTTCAACTTATGGACTCATCTACAAAACCTCCCTAAGTTGAGTAAAATTGTTGACAAAGTACGCACAACTGAGGCTGAGGTAGCACAAAGAAAGAGTATCTTGGCGTCTCTCCCACCAGGAGAGTGCCTGACTGCAATGGTTTCTATTGCCTCTAAAACTAAGGAGATTGTTTCCCTTTGGGTCGAGCAACAAATTATTTTAAAGCTCATCACTATTGCAGATGATAAGGCCTTAATTTTTTATACCCAACTGACAGATGTGAAGGTTGTTGCTATCCCCTTCATCGAGAAACTGGAAAAAATAAATTTGATAACCCCTCAGGTCACACCATCCAATGTAGATGTGGTTGTTCATCTTAACCAAGAACTTTAGGGAAACCTCAAAGAACTTGATCGCCAATTCAAGGAATTCATTCAAGAACTCCATAACACGGTTCTATCAGTCACATCAGTCACTCAATGAGGCAGTTGGATCAAAGATGAGCCAAATAATAGTGGTGGGGGCCTATTGGCACCTAAAGTTTTGGGTAAAACATCACACGTGTGCACACAAATGAGTTGTGTGCGCTTATTCCAATTTTATGCGTGCTCAAGCAGTTGCGCGAGGGGTGAAAAGAGGCACGTGCCAGATCAAGATTTACTAATATGCGTCGGTTCAAGTTCTGCCAATGTGTGTCGGTCCAAGTTTTGTGATGCACGCCAAAAATCAAGAAGACAATGCATGCATGTCGGAATCAAGAAAATAATCAATGAAAAATCTCCCTGAATGATTACTACATGCAACATGAGGAAATGTGGAGAACTAAGAAGATGAGCTGACAAGGTAGTTGAGATTGCCACAATTCCAAAAAGGCTATGTGGAATGCATGCGAGTGACATAAACATGCAAGACTAACAGTCGGAGGAGCGAGTGGGGCGGAACTGAAAGTGATAGAGCGACATAGCCAAGAAGCAGATAAAAGGGAGCAACGACAACAGAAAGAGAGTTAGCTAATTAGTCAGTTGGTTGATGGTTGTGGATATTGTGGTCCTTGAGATCACTGTGAGCCTGCATATCCACAGAGTCCAATTGAAATCACATGGTGCTAAGTAATGTAATGCTGGGAAAATGCATAAGAGAGCATAGCTTTGTTGCTTTCAATGAATTATTTTCTTAATGTATGTCTGTGAATGATTGAATGATGAGGATAATAAAGTTGTAGTGATTATGAACCTATTATGTGTCAATTATGTGTCTATTGAATGTGTTGTTTCTATTATGCATTATTATCTGCTAAGTAATATGCAATGAATAATATGAATGCAACCACCAGTGAATCTTTGTGTAATTAGTCCTTCATCACCGACACAAGACCAGAGGCTCTGTGTGATCCTCATGGTGTCTCAGGTGAGACCTTCTTCATTCTTCGCTGAGGATTGATATGTCGAAGCCTTGGTCTTTTTGTTGGTCAACTTTGGATGAA
Source organism: Picea engelmannii (assembly GCA_009831015.1). Taxonomy (NCBI): domain Eukaryota; kingdom Viridiplantae; phylum Streptophyta; class Pinopsida; order Pinales; family Pinaceae; genus Picea; species Picea engelmannii. The sequence continues at coordinate 147,530 of ML822330.1, forward strand.
CTCTAGGTCTTCAACCCCCCAACGTTAAAAAAGACGCTCGCAAGCGTGAAACAAACCAATACCTCGACCCTTTAAAACTATGTTGATGAATTTTTTGAGGATTATATCTATTTGAATCCCCATGTCATTGGTGGGTATTTGGAGCATATTAATTGGTCATTCATGGAGCTCAGGAGTCATCAATTGGTTGTCATCTTTAGCACTTGTACATGGGACCCCGATTCTATAACCTACTTCAGTATTGCAATCCACACTTATCCATGGGACCCTGTTATACAATTATACTTCCTCATAACAAGCGTTGAGGACAACACTTTCCTTGGGTTGAATGTAGTGTAGCTAGGGGGATAATATGGGGTACCTAGAGAGGTACCCAAGAGGAATAATAATAGAGGTTAATATGTATTGTTATGTATGGAGACCACTTTTAGTAAATACGGCCTAGTGTGAACACAATAAATGTGAGGAGGCTTACTATAAGGTTCCTTCTCTATAATGTTCTTAGGTGGTAGGAAGTATTATATAAAGAGGTGTAAGAAATGTAATGGGCATGGTTGAAGAGTATTGTATTTGGAGAATAGCTCATTAGGAGGTGTCCCCATCGAAGAGGAAAATGAATAGAAGTGGATTCCTTCCATAAAATGATCAATTGTAAAGTTTTTCCCTAGCTTAAGGGTTTCATAATAGTAAGGTGTGGATTTATTCCATATTCTTCTTGGATATATTTTATTTGTTTTTGTATTCAGATATGTGGTACTTAACAAAAAAAGAGTGCTTGTGCCTATATGATAAGTCCATTGCCACTTTTGTATATTACTTATACATTCCCTTCAACTGTGCTAGGATCCCTTACTGGTAGGGTATGCTTAATGTTGTTGCAATTGCAAGTCCGGGGTTCAAAGACCCTTCATGTGAGTGCCTTGGGACTGATTTGTTAGCAAAAAATGTTGAATATGTGAACCTTGTACTTGTATATTATCATAACTCATGGGCCCTAATTAATTTCCTTGTATCTTGTCCAAAGGGAACAATGTTACTTAAATTTGTAGATTCCTCAAACAAAATTAAGAGAGCTCAAATGCAATGTGATCTCACGAAGGAAGTTGTTCAAGAGGTGGGTAAACAACTTGTTGTGTAGATTGTTATCGATAATGCAACAGATTATATTGTTGTTGGTAGACATTTTATGGATAGGCACACCAATATATTTTGGACACCCTGTGTTGCACACTGCATAGATTTGATTCCAGAGGACATAGGTAAAATTGATTGGATATAGGAGGTTGCAAACAAAGAAAAAAACATAATCAAATATCTTTATAGTCACACTTATCTTCTTTCCATCATGAGAACATACACTGAAGGCATGGAGCTTTTTTATCCTACAACCACTAGGTTTGCAACAAACTTTATCTCCTTGGGAATTATGTTTTCCCGGAAGATTAACCCAAAGAGGATGTTTATTGGACCCAAGCGGATAGCATCAAAATATTGAAAAACCATGGAAGGCATGGATATTAATGCCCTTGTGTTAAATGATTATTTCTAGAAGGACACTAAGGATATTCTTTCTATTAGGAAGCCTCTTGTAGAAGTGCTTAAGTACCCATAGTTTAAATTTCTCAATGTTCATTGCATTTATTTTGAAAGTCTTAATTGAGGGTCTATATTTGAATTTAAGTTCAACTTCAAAAGTTATGTACTTTCAAGATGATTGATGGTAAAATCCACTATGGTTTGCATATATGAGCCAATGGATCTTTCCAAGGAGGCAATAAAACAAAGATATGGGAATGATGAGGCTGAAGATAAGTAGATTATTGATGAGAGATGAGATAGGCAACTACATACCCCCTTGCATGTTGTTGGTACTTGTTAGCACTTGAAATTTTATGTTAACAAGTTAACTAAGAATCAGAGCAATGTCACCATGGTTTGGTTTCTCTACGTTACAGGCTAGTGCATGGTAGCCATATGAGGGACTTCCTAAGTAATTTATGTCAAGATGTGGAAGATAACTTGCCAAAACAAACTTAAATCTGCAAAATCAACTTGTTGTAAATTAGATTCCTACATAATAAAGAGAAACCAACAAGCTAAAATATGTAGATTTACACTCAAATTTATGCTTAAAATATCGTTTTCCATGCAAATCCCTCATTTTACCTTCAAGTCTACAAGGTTAACCTTCAAATCTGCAAATACTACTTTTGTAAAACATGAAATTAAATTTAAACAAACCAATGCTCGAATCCCAAGGGTTAAGGAGTTAGAGAAATAGAAAATCACATAAGAAATACTATATCTAGGTTATGTGATTCAGAAAGCTAGAGAAATCAACAAGTTAAAATGTGCATATTTACATTCAAATTTATGCTTAAAATTTTGTTTTCCATGCAAATCCCCTGTTTTTACCTTCAAATATGCAAATACTACTTTTGTAAAACATGAAATTAAATTTAAACAAAATGGTGCTCTAATCCCAATGGTTATGGATTTAGAGAAATAGAAAATCACATAACCGATGCTAGATCTAGGTTATGTGATTCAGAAAGCTAGAACAAGCAAGCAAATACATCCATGATAAAATAATTGGCCACCAAAATACTTCTCCTTTATCCAAAGACGTAAACACAATATCCAAATATTCTAGTTACATATGCAAAGAAACCAAGAGGATAATCCTTCTTAGTTGTATTACCACACCTAGAAACAAGATACAATCAAGGCTTCTCCATGGAGTTGGCCACCAACCTACTACCAAGGATGCATTCATTCACTCTCTAGCTAAAAGAATGATTAGAAATAATAGGACTCAAACAAAATCACAATCCTTTTCTGATCATCAAACTCTCCACCTCTTATAGACAAGAATCAGAGTGTACAATAGATATTTACCCTGAATAGGAAGAGGAAAGAGAGCTATGATGGCCCAGAAAGATGTCCAAATGTTGTCACGAATAGAGAGAGAAATAGGTCGAGTTAACTCCAAGAGTAGATGTGGGAACCAATAGACCGAGTTAACTCCAAGGCTAGGTGCATGCTGATAAATTGAATATGAGATGTAAGCATGTGAAAGCGTGCACATGAACTCCTCCAAAGTGGGCAAACTCTCTTGGTAAGAATAACTTCCTTGCATGCTCGAATTACTCCTCAAGTATGTGCATCCCTTCTATGTGTTTCTTCACAATGAATGCAATAAAAGTCAAGTGAAATCTCCTTCAACCAAGGGACACCTTCAATGACGATAAATAAGGATAAGACTAGGCCAAGGATAGAACACATGAATCTCTTCCACAAGTGTTCTCTACTCCCAGAATAAAACCTCCAAATTAGCACCAAATCCTCCTTTAACATGCACACTAGTCTAGAGTGATAAGAAGATAAGATAGGTTCGAGAATAGACAACATAAGTCCCTTATCCAAAGCGCAATTGTAAGGCTTGGGGCATCTATCCCAAGCACACTCTCCTCCACCATAGACCAAGATGGACGACTCGGGCAGGTAGAGTGCTCGGTTCGGATGAAGATATGAAGAGTCTTCATATATGGGGAAGTTGGGGTTCCTTGGGCGCACGTCGTGCCAAAGGAACAACTTCACCCAAAGGATGCTTACGACAAAAGTTAAGATGTGGAATTAACGAAATGTGGGAAGGAGGTGGGTGTTCCACCGAACGAAGTGATGGGCACTCCACCAAAACGACGGATGACTATGGGCATCGGTTGAACGCTTCAGCAGATAAGGTGCCCGGTCCAACCAAACGAAAGGAAAACTTGTCTTGGGTGAGCTCAATCACCTTGGGTGCCCGATGCGCCAAGAGGAGCTAACCAAGGAAACATGTGGTGGATGCTTAGCCAAGTGAGTGGTTGAACGGTCAATCATGGGCATGACTTGGGCACCCAAACGAAAACGACGAGTCAGCTTGATGAGGGAGGGTGCGCTTGAGTGAGTCAACCGACTCACCCAAGGGACACATGCCCCTTAGACAAAATTCGACCCAAGAAGCTAAGTGGACAAGTGCGAAAGCTTGGGTCGCTCCAAGGCAAACAAATGTGTCAGTTGGGAGAATTGGGCGCCTATATATGCAAAGGAGAAGACCAAACAAAGAGGCAGATTGGAAAGTGACATTCATTTTTCATAATCGTAGAGATGGGGGTCTAAGGCAGCTTCTTAGTAAAGAGGGTGAGCTCCCTCCCAAGGGGCCAAGTCAACCCTGGTGGGTGACTTGAGCCGCCTTGAGGAGTATAAAGGGCGAGCTTTTCTTGAAGGCGAGGTAGCCACTGGACGAGTAGTTTTGGATGGTGAAGATGGGTGTTGCAGGTTGCTCAGATTGATATGAAGGCAATATGAACTGCAGGTTGAATCATGAGGTGAAGTTTGAAGGCATTCGTCAAGTGATTCGGTTAGTGGCACAAAGAAGGTTGCAAGGTGACATAAGGAAGTTTGTTGTGTTTTGCACAGGTTCTTGTGTAAAATTGAGCAAAATATCCTTGTAATTGTATCTTCGGTGTGGCACAAGCTGAAGACTCGACACACTTTTGTCTTTGTTATAAAACTTCAGGTGTTAGATCGGTTTGTCCGCCCACTTGCATATTTTGTTGTTATTGTCTATGTATGTGTTCTTTAATTGTTGAATGTTCTAAGTATAAGAAGAAAACACACATTTTTTAGTAATAAACGAAATGATGAAGTAAGGTGTAGTCTGGGCCAAGTAAGTCGATGTAGCCTTGTTGTCAAGTTGAATAGTCGCGGTGTTGTAAGTCATTGGAAACATTGGATGTTTCCATCATCCAATTGAAGGTTCTCCAACGACATGACAAGTGGTATTAGAGCAAAGAACTCAGGAAGCCAAGCAAGGGACATTTTGGGTTCGCTTTGTTGATCAATTGGTATCCTCTTCACCATTGCCATCACCGTCACAGGTGGTATCAGAGTATGAAACATATCACACATCAGAGCAGATTGTGGAAGTTGGTTTGGTTGAAGATTTGGTGAGATTTGTCATCATTGTGACGTGGGATATCAGAACGCAGTTTGGGTTACAAGACAATTGGCTAAGCACGTTTTTACCATGACAACTTTGTGTCATGCACTACTGAGAATAACGGTTGAGTCAGTTGGGTTGTGGACAACGATCGTAGCTTTCGAATGAGTTGAGTCTTTTTAGAGTTACACAAGTAGGTTAATAGTAGGAGACTTAACAGTTGGGTGGTGTATGCATGGTGTCTTGGTGCAGAAGCATTCAGGGAGCGAAGATGATAGACAACGAAGATGGGTTCAATTGGTTGCATGGAGAAGGAGACTTAGATGAAGTTTTGGATATCACAAAGTTAAGTTGAAGACTTGATGTGAATAGTTGGGATGCACCTTGTCGAGACGTGTCTGTGTTGGGCTTCGATATACATAGTCGTTGGGTCATGTTGTTGTAGACTTTCAGTTGCAGTGACGGATTAATGTGAAGGAGTGTGTCGTGGAGCTTGGCACCTTGGTGATGAAGAAAACTGAGGTATGGACAAGAAATTTGGTGGGAGTGTGGTGACTTGGGCACATCATGGTTTTTTACTTAGACAAAAATTCGATGGGGAGGAACTTGCTCTTAAGCCACAACAAGGAGGTTCATTTCGAAATCAGACTCGGTGGTTTGGGATGAGTTGCAAACCTGAGACAGTAGGATGACTTGAACCATAGGTTTTTGAAGATGCCGTGAACAAGCATGATCATTTCAAGTTCTTGGCAGAATATGTATTGTTGCATTGGGTCCTTTGAAGGGAGATGGGGAGTCTTGATGAAGGACAAGTATGATCTGTTTCCACCACAAACTTGGAGGAGTTTTGAGTGTTGCGACCTTTGTTGGAGTCACAAAGTAGTTTAGGGTGCCATGGTGGGGGAAAATGCAGATGAGGACTTGGGGCAACCTAATTGGGTGAGTTCAAGGAGTGCAATTAGGCAAATTTGGTTACACGGAGATGGAGAAGAGTTTGATTGTTGTTAATCTCTCTTATGAGGTGCGTTGAAGGACTTGTTGCGACGAAGAAACTATGAGATGCGCGCTTCATTTGAGAGGAGTTTGGATGAGGTGATTTTGGAGCATGCGTGCCTTAGCCATTTTCATTGAGTCGTCTTGTGATGATTGATCTTCGCAACAGAAATCCAAAGGATGAAACAACTTGGAGCATAAATGAGTCAGTTTGTTCCAAGAAACAAACAGAGGTTGTGGTCACTCGTTTACCTTGGATCACTTTGGACAGTATGTTGAGACACCTGTGGAGGTAGTTGTTGACTTATATAGATTGGAGGATCACACAGATAGGTTGAAACGTAGCATGAATGAAGAAGTAGTGTGGTGGTGATTGTTGGGTGTGCGAGACTTGTGCACTTGGGGCATTTCATAGAAAGGCGACGAAGAAGATGGAAGATTGGTCGATGAAGACAGGCTCACACTTGACTTGGGAAAACTTGGCAATGAACCATGGTGCCATGGAGAGCACGATTGCAGCAACGATGAGGGAGTCCTGGGGATTCTACATTTTGTGGAATGAGTGAAGAGAGTGAATTCAGTTGATCGCATGTATCACCCGTCCACAGGATGCTAAGCATTATTCAAACAATCTATTCAAACACTTACACATTAACAACTTTGTTTTAGCATTATTTCATTATATATTTTTATTTACACATTTCTTCTACATCTTCTCAATGATAAATCTAATAGCATGATGAAATAAGTAGTAGGCTAACTTTAAGATTTAAGAACTTAAAACATAAGTATACTCAAAACATCAATAACAAAATATCACTGAAAAATACCTCCTCCTTAGCTTGTCGAAGCTCACCGGTTGTACTGTAGTCCTGGGC